>APFE031550391.1:80409-133570 GCA_000404065.3 Pinus taeda
ATAAACTTTATTTTAAATTAAGATATTCAAATAAAATAAAATTAGATTTTGTTTATAAAAAAATCAACACGTATCATACTTGGGACACGGTGATGGAGGATGTCGGTAAATGAAAATTTATAAGAAGGAAAGGACGGTTGGAGGTAGGGGGAGAAAAACAGGAGAAAAGCTTATACACAGAGTTTGTTTATCATCAGGAACAGTTGGACCTTGCTTGTTCTGAGGTTTGTGGGCACGGGGAAACAATCTGGTTCAGCTGAGAAGTTTCCTGGACTGAGTAGCGAGGTTCTGCTTAGTTTGACTAGGTGGTTTCGGTCTTTTGGTAACCGAAGCAGGGGTAGTTTGAGGCATCATCATCCGTAGGATTACAGGTAAGTACTTTCACTGGTTTTGTCAGTTAAATTTATAAAATTCAGGAATTTTTATCACAGGATCATGATGTTTAATTTTAGAAGTCCTTATTGTCTCTGCAATGGCTGTAACATTCTGTTATTCATATTCTGTTCATAGGGAATAGTTGTTTAACTTATTCGCAGTTCTTCCCTATCTTCACCTTCCATCTATATATCTATCTCTCTCTGTCTCTCTTTTGTATCTCTATATCATCCCTAAAACATACACACTATTTCTCCATATTTATCTATCTCTCCCTCCCTCTTCCTCTCTCTCTCTCTCTTTCTTCCACTTCTCTCCCTCTCCCCCCCCTTCTATCTCTCTTCCATCTTGCTCACCTCTCTTCCTCTCTCTTCATCTCCCTTATCACTCCCTCTCTCTTTCTCAACCTTTCTCTCTCTATGTCTTTCTTCTTACCTCCCTCTTTCTCTCCCTTTCTCTCTCCTTCTCTCTCTCACATCCAAACTCTCTTTCTTCCTCTCTCTCCCTTTCTCTCTTGCCTCCCTCTGTCTCTCCCCCTTATCTCTCTATCTTCTCTCTCTCTCTCTCTCTCTCCACCCTCCAACTCTCTCACTATCTCCCCTTCTCTCCCCTCTTCTCTCTATCTCTACTTCTTTATCTCTCTATCTCACTCCAAACATATACACTCTCTCTCCATCTCTCCCTTGTCACTCCCTCTCTCTCCTCTCTCTCTCCACCTTTATTTCTCTATGTGATTCTTCTTCCCTCTCTCTTTCCTTCCAACTCCATTTCTCTATCCCTCCCTCTCTTCTTATGTCTCTCAAGTCCTCTCTCATCCTTCCTCTCTCTCCCTTTCTCTCCCTTCCTCTCACTCCCTCTATCTCTCCACCTCTATCAGTCTTTGTTCTTCTCTCCCATATATATCTAGAGTTAATATATCTCATGATATATTAATGTATATTCTAATATAAAAAATTTAATGTTATATTAAATTTAATATTGTATTAATCCTAAGTTATTAAATTTATAATATTAATATTAATATTAGATTTAATGATTTTTTACATGGCATGATAACAAACTTTTCAAATATTACAACTTTGATGTGGAAATATTTATGTCTTTAGAGATTTTAATATATCCATAAGATATGGTTTTCCTTGACTCATTTTACAATATTTAATTAAAAGAAATATTAAAATATTTTGGAGCAAGATTTTTTATTCTTTGTGTTGAAATAACCTTTTTACTTAATTTTACGAATTTTATTGACTTTAGTAAAGAGTAAAGATGTTTAAAATTTTACCTAATTTGGAATTTTAATGTGGTAAATTTTTTTGTTGAAGGTAAATTTATGATCCATTCAAATTCAAGGGATATGATAAAATAACTATTGAACGCATAAGATAATTGTATCACAATACAATTATCTTATGCATTTAATAGTTATTTTATCATATACGTTGAATTTAAATAACTATATAAAAATTTAAATTAATTGTTTTTAGATTTTCAATTTTTATTTTATTTTGGACGACATGAGCAAAATTTCAACTTTGATGACAGACGAATAGGCTTAATGGCGTACACATCATATTGGATTGTAGAATGTGTCTCTCGGTGCAGTAAAATATTGAGTTATAAAGTAAAATAAAAATATTCCATAAAGAGGATTAAAATTTGAATCATGTATTCAATAAGAGAGACAAATGTAATAGATTTCATTTTAATGGGATATGCAATATGCATTTATTATAGTGGCATATTGCAATGTATATTATAATTATTTTTGGAGAAAAGTTTTTTTACTTAGTAATATAAACAAATTTGCTAAGTTTATTTTAATAATTTTATGAATAATATTTTAATCAAATATTTAAAATTTAAAATTTAAAAATATTATATTTCATTTTTTTGATTAGCTAAAAGTAATGAAAACTAATTTTATATTCTTTAAGATTTATTTACTTTGTTTGTCAAGTGGTTTGAGTTCATCAGAGATTACATCAGGTTTGGCCCGTGGCTTGAGAAACCACGACCCAGGGGCATCTAAACTGTCAAAGTCACCCGAGAATTGCACCTGGCCTGGGCCACACCAACCCTTAACATGACTGGGTTTTTGTCCACTGAGTTTCGAGCCGATGACCTTCACATCACAGAGTAACTTAAAAATACATCCCATCACCATATATTTTCTACACCCCGTAGGCTAAGAAATTTTTAAAATTATTATTATTATTATTATTATTTTTTTTCTAATTAACGAGATATGTACTATATTAAACTTTCTATAAATAAAGATAAATTACTTAGGGACCATTCTTACTAAAATAGTTAATTTGATTAAAAAAATGCCATGTTTTATGTAATTTGAATGTCACACTAAAATGGGGCGTACCCATGTCAACATTTCTCATCCATATGATCATATTTGCAACTCATATTAGTGGAGCCTTTTAGCTCTATAGTTATTATAATTTTATGTTCTTTCAATTTTGTTGGAATAGAAAGCCTATTAGAATGGTATCTTATTTTTCAATTATAATTATTAGGAAGGTGTTTCTTTATAGGGTTGGGTTAGGTAGACATTGTTGATCCCAACCAATCATAACTGTTGACTTATTGTAAGATGATTCAATGGGACTTTGATTATGCACTTGTAGCTTCTTATCACCTTCACTTTTGGATTCAGTTGTGGCTTCTTCTTTTTCCCCGTATTGTGGAGGATGTTGTTCTCCACTTTAGCCTATGCAAAATCCATCCAAATAAGTTAGAATATTGAAAATCCATCCAAATGACAATCAAGGACGATATTCAAGAAACCAAATAGCAGACTTTGATATTATTAGCCTCGAGGCCAAGCAAGTCGAGAAAAAACATATAACAATCGTGGGTCTTCAGAATATCGGTTGTGGTTCTAAAAATGGCCTTTGTTTCACTGAAGTTTATGCACATCGGTTGTTGCAGATTCTCCTCCCCTTTATCGAAGATATCGAGAAACTCGTCCATATCTCTCACTAGATCATCCATGCCCATCCTTCCTTACAGGGTTCTTTGGTACCACAAAATATTTTTTATTTGGTAGAGTGAAATGCAAAGTAAATCAAATCTTGTAGTGTCTTCAACTCCGGGGTTTAAATAAAGAGGAGGTGTATCCATTTGTAAGATGTTACATGAATTATGTTCACCTCTCCATAAATTTAATTTCATTCAACATCCTCATTTTCTCCTTGCATTTTAAACACAAATGATCAATATTATAAACCTAAGGGGGTTTTTTGCATCTTAAAAAGTTGTTTCCCACAAAATACATGTAAAAAATGCTTACTGAAGGAGCTGCACAACCCTAGCTAGCAAACCCAGCAAGAAGCACACAACAGCTTGCAACTTCCCCTCAACGGCCTCTTGTTGTTGAGGCTTGAGCACCATGGATGCATTAGAGGACGGAGAGCCTCTTTCAGATCAACAACAAGAAAATGAAGGAACAGCAAAAGCTTTTGCCTCACTCATTTTGCAATGGGCCCGGCAAAGAACAAACCATCAGTCACTAAGTTTGTTAAAAGATTGGAAGATATTCCTGAAATCTCACTCCCTCCTGCCCTTCCTCATAGAGCAGCACTTTCTTTGGTGGAGCGTGCATTAGTGGGGCAGTTCACTAGGTTATGGTCATTGCCCAAAACTGTGCAAAAATGGGTCGAAAGGAACTGGACTGCGTTAATAGATGGGAAAATCTCAATCAAGTTTTGTGGAAGAGGTTACAACACCTCCCACTTTGAAACCAAGGAGGATCGAGATTTGATATTTAGGAATGGACCTTATTTTATGGATACTAGGGGTTTGTATCTAAACAGATGGATGTCGGATTTCGACCCAGAAATGGATGTTCCCAATGTCTTCCCCGTTTGGGTCAGAGTGCCACACCTTCCCCTTCACTGTTGGGGGGATTATTCAGTCAAAGCCATAGGAAATGTAGTTGGGAAATATATAGACAGGTGCGAGCCAAAGGAAAATATGCATGCATGTGCCAGAAGCTATGTAAAAGTGGATCTTGGGAAAGGGCTGCCAGAAGCCATCAAAATCAAAGTGGACCAGTGGATTCACATACAACAGCTAGATTATGAACAAATCCCCTTCAAATGCAAGGTATGCCATGAATATGGTCATTTTGAAAATAGATGTACAAAAAAAAAAGAAAATGAAAATGAAAATAGTGAAGAATCGGAAAACAAATGGGAATAGGTTAAAAGAAAGAAGAAAGTCCACAAACAACCAAATCTATCTTCCTCGCAGCCCTCCACTTCCTATGATCTCCATCCTCCTTCTCCAAAAGTTAATAACCTTCTTGCTAGCCCTAACCCTTTTGAGCCTCTGGATCCTTCAGCCCCCCCGTCCCCTGGACCAAGATGTAGATCCGGATCCAGATCCGCACAACATACCCCCAATCCCTCCTCATCCCCTCTAGTATCAAATACTCATACCCCTCCCCCCTAGTAGACAAAATCCTAACCAGAAGGCAGTCAAAGGAAGTACCCCCAAATGTAGAATACCAAGAAAAAATCAGGAAGAAAGACAAACAAATAAATCAAGGATGAAGCAGTAGCAAAGGAAATGGCATTAGGAACACAACAACCTATGGAAACCTTCTTAGGAAGGAGTACAGGAAACAACGAAAAAATATAGCAAAGAGGGAAAGGAGCCATGCACCACCCAACAAGCAAATAATGATAGTGGTCTCTTGGAATTGAAGAGGAATGGGATCATCCATCAAAGAAAATGCCACAAGATACATTCTGGCAAAAGAAAACTCAGACATCCTTATGATTCAGGAAACAAAAACAAACAGCGAAGAAACTAAAAATATAAAAAAAATAAATCAGAAATTATGAAGGGGAAGCAATACAGGCAACAGGAGCGTCAGGAGTTATATGCACAATATGGAAAAAAGGAACTTGGGAATTAATAAAATACAAAAAAGATCAGCATTGGATCCAAATGGATCTAATTCAAATCAATACAAAAGATAAGTACAGTGTCATAAATATATACGACCCAAATCACTACAAGGAAAAAGAGCAATGTTGGGACACCTTAAAAGAAGCACTAAAAGAAGTGCAAGCTAGGAAAATAATACTAGGATGAGATTTAAATTTGGTAAGAAGCATAGAAGAAAAGTTTGGAGGAACATATCACATAGACCCATCCAGAGATATTCTAGAAGAAATAATGGAACAACACAATTTGATAGATATCCTGCCAAACAATGGGAAATACACTTGGAGCAATAAGAGAGTGGGCAAAAGTAACATAAAAGAAAGGCTGGATAGAATTCTGATACAAGAAAACATAGCAGTAGTGCACAACTCCATAAAATAAAAAATTTTACATACCACAACATCTGACCATAAACCAGTGATAATAGTCATGGGCAAAATGGAAAACCAGGGTTCGCTCCCATTTAGATACAACTCAATTTGGGACAGCAACAGAGAAATCAGTGAATTATTCAAGGAACCATGGGAGACAAGAGTAATAGGATCACCACAGTATATTTGGGAAACAAAATTAAAAACTGCAAGAATCAAATTAAAGGAATGGGCAAGAGAAAATGAAAAAAAAAGAGTTACAACAGAAAATCGACAGCATGCAAATTGAAAATGAAAACAAATAAGAAAGCAAGCAAGATTATCTAAGAGAGAAGGAAATCTTTTGGGAAATATATAGGGAAAACATGAAAGAAGAAGAGGAGGCAAGATTGAAATCCAGAAGTTTGTGGCTCAAGGCAGGGGACAAAAACACATCATTTTTCCATAACACAATGAAGATAAGAAGAGCAAGAAACCAAATAGAAAAAATCCAAGTCGAAAGCCAAGAGGTCAAAGGAGCAGAGGAACTAAAAAAAGCAACCTATCAGCACTTTAAAAACTTACTTTTAGCCAACGAAGAAATGGATGAAAGTGAAGATTTCTTAAAGAAAACAAAAAAAAATTAAAAAGATAAAAAATGCAGCAATGTGAAAGGATCCCACAAAAGAAGAGGTAGTAGTGGCCATATGGAGCCTACATTTGGAAAAAGCCCCAGGGCCAGATGGTTTCACAATAGCATTCTACAGATTTCATTGGTATACCATGAGAAAGGATTTCTTAAGAATGGTGAAGAATGTTTTCAAAAATAAAAAAAATAGGAGGCAACACAAAATCCTCCTATGTTGCTCTAATCCCAAAGGAAGCAAACTCCTCAACTTTCAACAGGTTTCACCCTATCCCTCTTTGCAATTCATCGTATAAGATAATAACAAAAATAATTGCAAATAGAATCAAGGAAGTACTTCCAATAATCATATCAGAAAATCAAGCAGGATTCGTGCCCAACAGGGAAATAATAGATAATGTAATTTTTTTTTTTTTAAATTTTGTGGAAAAAACTTGTGAACTGTTTAAGAAGCCAACGTTTCGGACTAACCTAGTGAGTCCATCATCAGGGCAATGTGATTTGTCTTTTGAGAAGAAAGAGTGTGAAATCATGGAGCTATTAATAGTTAAATGAGAAATTATTTGATGTCTTCTATTATTGTCGACTCATTAAATGACTAACTGGTTGATAGTTTATTATTATTATATTATTATTATTATTTTTTTAATTTATTTATTTTTAATTCTTATTTTATTTTTATTTTTATTTTAATTAATTATAATGTGTTTATTGGTTTAAATTAGTGATTGATTATGTACATATGTTTTAAATTTAATTATTGACAATTATTTATTAATTTCTTAATAATTATTTATTAATTTTTTATTGTACAGGAAGCGGTACACTCCAGTATGCTAAGGCAAGAAAAAGGCCTCATAATCAAACTAGATATGGCAAATGCATTTGACAGGGTCAATCACCCATATCTAATGGCTGTCCTCCAGAAACTTGGTTTTTCAAGAGAAATAGTGGAAGTCATAGAGGCATGCATTTCTACTCCATGGATTGACCCCCTCATAATGGAAGGCCTTGTGATTTCTTTCGAAGCACAAGAGGCCTTAGGAAAGGTTGTCCCCTCTCCCCTTCCTGTATATTATAAAGGCGGAAACACTAAGCAGGGCTCTGGAAAATCAAAGAAAGGAAATAAATATCACAGGGATCAAAATAGAAAAAGGAGTAGAAACAATAAACCACTCACTCTTTGTTGATGACACATTGCTACTGGGAGGGGCATCAACAATAATAGCAAGGAGGTTCAAAAAAGTTTCAGGTGGGCTGTTAAATAATAGAAAATGCAGGATATATGGATGGAATACCCCTCCCAAAACTATGCAAAGGATCTCACAAATCTTATACATCCCTATACAGGAAAAATGGACACACTTCTTTTATCTGGGACTTCCAATCTCAAAAGAGAACATGAAGACAAAAATATGGACTAAATAAATTGAAAAAATGAAAAACAAAATACAAAGCTAGGGAATGATGTGGTTGAATATGGAAGGAAGGGTTATTCTAATAAAAGCACTCCTTGCAGCACTACCTATCTACCAATATGCCATAATCATGGCCCCAGCAAGTGCCCACAAACAAATGGAGCTAATCTTAAGAAGCTTTTTGTAGCAGGGAGGAAGCAAGAAAACAAAACATTTAGCCTAGTCAGGTGGGAGCAAGTAGTACTACCTTATGAACAAGGAGGCCTATCAATACAGATACCTGGGCTTATGAATGCAGCATTGGGAATGAAAATAGTATGGAGACTAATTACAGGAAAAGAGATCTGGTGGAAAAATACTCTTATATCAAAATATATGGATGGCACCAGGAAAATACTTCTTAATGGAAATATCCCAATAAGACAATGTACCCAAGTATGGAAGTTGGTTAAAAAAACAATTCCATTAATGAGTAGATATATTTCTAAAATCCCAGGCAATTGAAAAACAATTTCAATTTGGGAGGACAGAATCATGGGAAAAGAACCAGAACAGACTCATCTAGAAATTGAAGACATACATGAGTGGATGAAAGATAAAGGTTTCAATACTTTACACTCTATCTCTTTATGGAATCAAAAGGAGTGGCAAGATTGGAAAAGCTTAGCAATTCCGGCAAATCTAGAAGGGCAACGGAGCAAAATCAGGTAGCTCCTAAAAGGGGCAGTGCCAATCCACATTGATGAGGAAGATGCTTATCTCTGGGACCCAAGCGGTGGAAATTACACAGTTAGGACTGGATATAAAATCCTTCAGGAACAACCAAATCAACAAGACTGGGATTCCTGGAAAATTGCATGGAAATCAGAAAGTCTGCCTAAGATTAAAATGCTCATCTGGACTCTTTTAAAAGGGAGAATATTGACCCGTGACAACTTAAAAAAAAAGGCTTTCATGGCCCAACACAATGCCCATTATGCATGCAGGCTGAAGAAAATATTCAGCACTTATTCCAAGAGTGCACCTTTGCCAAAGAATGTTGGCAGCAACTGATAAGCCCATTGGAAATAAGAATAAATTTTGAAAGCCCTTGCCGGATTTTCTTCAGACCCTTGAGAAGGCCTATCCATACACAACAAAGAAGAAAGTCATAATTCAGAGAATATGGAAGTGCATTCTAGTAGTTCTATGTTGGTAAATTTGGTTGACACGAAATAAGTGCATTTTCAAAAATCAAATTCCAAGGATAGGGAAGACCCTCTCAAAAACATGGGGATTAACTTTTGAAATCCTCAATGTCAAAGGAACAACACCAACAGATTATACCACTCTTCAATAGGAAGAGCGAGATTGGCTCACCAAAGCCATAATAAATAATAATGGACAAAAATGACACAGGAAGACAAACTCAGGAAATATATGGAAAATAAGAATGAGTGAAGAGGAACTGACAAACTGGAGGAAAAATTAGAATAGATATCGTTTATACTTTGATGGGGCCTTAAAGCATAACCCGGGAAAGGCAGGGGCAGGGGGAATAATCCTAGATCCTGATGGGAAAGAAAATATCACATATGAATGGGGATTGTGAAAAATCTCAAATAATAAGGTAGAAGCATACAATTTGCTGATGGGAACAAGAATAATAAAAAAAAGAGAAATTCAAAATCCTATCATAATAGGAGACTCCGCCATAATAATAAAGGCAATGGCAAGAAACAAAAATCCAAGCAATGAGTTCATGAACATAATTCTTAGAAGAATTAGGAAGAACCTAGAAGGCTCTAGCAATGTAATCTTCAAACATGTCTTGATAATTCACAATCAACAGGCGAATTATTTTGCAAACCAAGCAGTGGAAAAAAATGAAAGGCGTGTTCATGAAAACCAGGAAGAATATCACAAATTTGTTCCTTAATGAGCAGCAAAAAGTATAAGTATAAAGCCCACCAAAATCAAGGAAAAATCACAAGGATAAAAGAAATAAATCAAAAAACAATAGTAAAAAAGCAACAAAGGACACATCATTGCAGTAACAGCCAGGAAATAATGGGAATGCAAAGGAAAATCCATGAAACTTTAGACTCTAGTATGTGAAACAGTAGGAAGGAAGATTGCAACCATGGTCACAAGAACCACGTTCCAAACTATTTCATCGAAGGCAAGTTTCGGGCGGCGTTAAAGCACTATAACAGAGGGTGCATTAACAAAAATCGTAGAAGCAACCTCAGCGAAGAAATCTTCACCTTCCATGTTTGTATAGTGCTACTTTGGGTTCATAGCCCCTTCCTGCCTTCTATAATAGCCCACAGTGTTACCTTTGCTAAGCATGCAAACTTCATTTTAAGCCCCCTCCCCTCTTCTTACCCAGCTCACTCACCCCATATCCCTTCATTCCCTTCAATCCCTCCATTCAGTAACCCATTGCAACGTAAAGCCCCTCTGAGCATCCACGCCTCCCATCTGCCCCTCCATTTACCTCAGCCCTCCTCCTTGACTATTATGCCCAGATTTCGGTCCTCCTTCATTTCTGTCATTCTCCGGGACCTCATTTCTATCAAAATACAAAGGAAAAACATGACTGAGTGCTTAAATCGAACTTCAAAAAAGCTTTCAATCGCATCTATATCTATCGCCGGGTCTGCTCTCCCAAGCCTTTTTCGCAGCGCTATTCTCTCCTCTCTCTGGTCTCCAATCAAGTCTGGATCGTCGATCTGGTGCTCAATCCGACGGTTGTCGATCAGCCTGTCCAACCAAACTTGTGCGACTTTCCTCCATCGTTGATCTATCCTTAATGGATCAGATGGTTCACATCGATATTGGGCCGACATCAAGCCCGGAGATTACCCGCCCGAAAAGTGGTTTTCTCTCTCCTTCACTGCTACGTGTTGCCTGGTCAGTGGAATTAGGTGACCCCACCTTTTTACCACTCACTTTTTTTTCTCCGCCCGAAATATCATCTCCGTTTATAAACCCACCTCTCTCCTTGGTTATCGTTCGGACTTGTTCGCGCTTAATGATTGTAGATTTTATTCATCGACGGTTGCGACGGTTCCATCAAACTCCTCTTCCACCAGCGCCTCTAGTTAATATCCATCGTTCATCCCATGATTCTGATGGTTCTCGTGTTCGACAAAAGGAAAGCGGACAACATCAGTAGAAGAAGAAGTACCTCAAACAATACAAATTCAAGGAAGCACAACAAAACAAGGGCAGAATGCAAAGCCAAAGGAAGAACAAGAAAACAAATCAAATGGAATCACAGTAGCATATTACAAAAACAATAACACAAGCAATGAAGGAGAGAACTCGGTCAAATATGAAAAGAAGAACTAGCGAACTCAAGAGAAAACAGTCTACAATCCATGAAAAACTATCAAAGAATCCATGACATGTAAATTTCTCTTTCTGGTAGGTCAGTTTGTTAGGCAGTACACTAGAATACTCATAAAAATACATGAAGTCTTGAACACCAGCCTAGGAGAAGAGACTATGTTCCTATCTCATGGTTTAGATGTTCATCTTTTTGCAGTCATTTGTAATAGGAGCTTGCTCCAACAAAGCTTTTGATAATATACAACTACCCGACCTTGTTAAACTATATATATATATATATATAGATATATATATATATATATATATATATATATATATAAAACCTAAGGATTGTTATTTATAAACCTAAATGATTAATAATGAGAACTCCATAAATTAATATTATAAACCCAAGTGATTTATATTAAACCTTAGAATTAATATTATAAACCTTATCAATAATATTATACCCTAAGAATATGAACCCTAGGATTAATAAACCCAAGGGATTGATATTATAAATGCAAGGCACTAATAAACCCAAGGGATTAATACTAAAAAACAAAGGGAATAATATTAAAACCAAGGGATTAATTTTGTACACCCAAGGTATATAAACCTTAAGACAAATATATTATAAACCCTATAACAAACATGATTGACCCTGGTTGATTTTCATATTGAGACAATCTTTGTCACAATGCAATGTTGGACCAAGGTTGTCCATGGTTGACCATGATTAATTTTTATATGGAGAGAATCTTTGTCACAATGCAACGTTGGACCATGGTTGATTTTCATATTGAAACAAACTCTGTCAGAAAGTGACATTGGACCATGGTTGACCACGATTGACTATAGTCGACAATGGATGACAATAATTGACCATGGTTGATTTTCATATTGAGACAATCTTTGTCACAATGTGACATTGGACCATGGTTAACCCTGATTATAAACCGAAGGGATTTATATTAAACCTTAGGATTAATATTCTAAACCCTAGGAATAATATTATGCCCTAAACATATGAACCCTTAGATTAATAAATCCCAGGGGTTGATATTATAAACCGAAGGGAATAATAAACCCAAAGCATTAATATTAAAACCCATTATAAACCTATGGGAATAATATTATAAACCAAAGGTATATAAACCATAAAATAAATGTTATAAACCCTAAAATATATATGGTTTACCATGGTTGAGCCTGACTTATTTTCATATTTAGGGAGTCTTTGGCACAATGCAAAGTTGGACCATGGTTTTCCATGATTAATTTTCACATCGAGACAATATTTGTCATAGTGTGATTAATAAACCCAATAGATTAATAAACCGAGGAAATTTATATTATAAACCTAATGGATTTATATTAAACCCTAGGATTAATATTATAAACCCTATCAATAATATTAAATATTAGGAATATGCACCACTAGATTAATAAACCCACAAGATTGATATTATAAACCCAAGGGATTAATACTAAAAACCCAAGTGAATAATATTAAACCCAAAGGATTAAAACTGTAAACTCAAGGTACATAAACCGTCAAACAAATATGGTTAACCATGGTTGATTTTCATATTGAGACAATCTCTATCATAATGGAACATTGGACCATGATTTTGATATTTGAGAGAATTTTTGTTACAATGCGACATTGAACCATGGTTGACCATGGTTGATTATGATTGACCATGCTTGACCATGGTTGATTTTCATATTGAGATAATATTTTTCACAATGTGACGTTCGACTCTAGTTGACCATGGTCATCATGGATGAACATGGTTGTCACAATGTGACGTTGCACCATGATACAATATTTGTCACAATGTGACCATGGTTATTGACCATGGTTCATTTTCATATTGATACAATCTTTGTCACAATGGAACGTTGGACCAAGGTTTATCTTCATATTGAGACAATCTTTGTCACAATGTGACAATGGACCATGGTTGACCATGACTATAAACCTAATGGATTTATATTAAACCCTAGGATTAATATTATAAACCCTGTGAATAATATTATACCTTAGGAATATAAACAATTAGATTAATACACCCAAAGGATTGATATTATAGACCTAAGGGATTAGTACTAAAACCCCAAGGGAATAATATTAAACCAAAGGGATTAATATTATAGACCAAATGTATATAAACCCTAAAATAATTGTTATAAGCCCTAAAATAAACATGGTTGACCATGGTTGATTTTCATATTCAGACAATCCTTGTCACAATGTGACATTGGACCATGGTTGACCATGATTGATTTTCATATCGAGACAATTTTTATCACAATGCGATTAATAAACCCAAAGAAATTATATTTTAAACCTAAGGGATTTATATTAAACCCTAGGATTACTATTATAAACCCTATCAATAATATTATATCCTAGGAATATTTAGATTTAAACCCAAGGGATAGATATTATAAACCCAAGGAATTAATACTAAAAACCCAAGGGAATAATACTAAGCCCAAAGGATTAATATTGTAAACCCAAGGTATATAACCTCTAAGATAAATATTATAAACTCTAAAACAAACATGGTTAACCATGGTTGATTTTCATATTGAGATAATTTTTTACACAATGCGATGTTGGACTATGGTTGACCATGATTGATTTTCATATTGAGAGAATCTTTGTCAAAATGAGATGTTGGACCATTCTTGACCATGCTTGACCATGATTAACCATGATTAACCATGCTTGACCATCATTGATTTTCATATTGAGAGAATTTGTCACAATGCGAGGTTGGACCATGGTTGACCATGGATGACCATGATTGATTTTCATATCAAGTCAATCTTTGTCACAATGAGACTTTGGACCATGGTTGATTTTCATATTGACACAATATTTGTCACAATGTGACGTTGGACCATGGTTGACCATGGTTGTCATAATGCGACATTGGACCATTAGACAACCTTTGTTAAAATGTGTCCATGGTTATTGACCGTGGTTGACCATGATTGACTTTCATATTAAGGCAATCTTTCTCACAATGCGATGTTGGACCATGGTTGACCATGGTCGATTTTCATATTGAGACAATTTTTGTCACAATGTGGCATAGGACCATGGTTGACCTTAATTTACCATGATCGACCATGTTTGACCAATGTTAACCATAATTGACCATGGTTGACCATGATTGATTTCAATATAGATAAAATATTTGTCACAAACCCAAGGGATAAATATTATAAACTAAAGTGATATAAACCCTAAGATAAATTAATAATTAATTAAATAATCGTTAAAATATTAATTAATTAATAGTCAATAATAATAATTAATAACTCTAATTAATTTATAACTATTATAATTAACAATCAATATATTTAATTAATTGATAATTAACTAACTAACTAACTAATTAATAACTAATTAATAATAATTAATAAATCAATAAATTAATTAATTTATAATAATTAATAGAATTGAACCCTTGATTAATAAACCTTAGGGATCAATATTATAAACCCAAGGGATTAATACTAAAAACCTAAGGGAATATAAACCCTAGGGATTGATATTATAAATCGAGTTGATTTTCATATTAACATAATCTTTGTGACAATGCGACATTGGACCATGGTTAACCATGATTGTCACAATGTGGCAATGGACCATGAGACAATCTTTGTCACAATGTGTCCATGGTTACTGACCATGGTTGACCATTATTGACCAAGGTTGACCACGATTGATTTTCATATTGAGACAATCTTTCTCACAATGTGATGTTGTACTATGGTTGACCATGGTTGATTTTCATATTGAGACAAACTTTATCACAATGTGTCATTGTGACAAAGTTAAACCCAAGGGATTAATACTAAAAACCCAAGGGAATATAAACCCAAGGTATATAAACCCTAAGATAAATATTATAAACTCTAAAATAAACATGGTTGACCATAATTTAATTTCATATGGACACAATCTTTGTCACAATGCGATGTTAGATTGTGGTTGACAATGATTGATTTTCATATTGTGACAATCTTTTTCACATTGCGACGTTGGACCATGGTTGATTTTCATATTGAGACAATCTTTACCACAATGTGGCGTTAGATCATGGTTGACCATGGTTGATTTTCATATTGATTCTTTCTCACAATGTGACGTTGGACCATGGTTGATTTTCATATTGATTGTTTGTCACAATGTGATGTTGGACCATGGTTGATTTTCATATTGATTGTTTGTCACAATGTGATGTTGGACCATTGTTTTCTGTGATTATAAACCCAAGGGATTTATATTAAACCCTAGGATTAATATTATAAAACCTATGAATAATATTATACTCTAGGAATATGAACCCTTAGATTAATAAACCCAAGGCATTGATATCATAAAGGATTAATACTAGATACCCAAGGGATTACAAACCAAGTGAATAATATTAAAACTAAGGGATTAATATTATAAACCAACTTATATCAAACTTAAGATAAATATTATAAACCTTAAAATAAACACGGTTGATTTTCATATTGAGACAATGTTTGTCAAAATGCATTGTTGGACCATGGTTAACCATGATTAATTTTCATATCAAGACAATATTTGTTACAATGAGGCATTGGACCATGGTTGACCATGGTTGATTTTCATATTGACACAACCTTCGTCACAATGCGACATTGGACCATGGTTGTCACAATGTGACATTAGACCATGAGACAATCTTTGTCACAATGTGTCCATGGTTATTGACCATGGTTGACCATGATTGATTTTGATATTGGGACAATATTTCTTACAATGTGGCATTAGACCATGGTTGACCTTGGTTTATTTTCATATTGAAAGAATCTTTGTCACAATGTGGCATTGGACCATAGTTGACCATAATTGGCCATGGTCAACCATGTTTGACCAATGTTAATCATGAGTAACCATAATTGATTTTAATATTAAAAAAATCTTTGTCACAAATCCAAAAGATTAATATTATAACCTAAGTAAATTTAAACCCTAATAAATTAATAATTAATTAATTAATAATAATAATAAATTCTTAATTAATTAATAATTTAATTATAATATCAATCAATTTATTAATTATTATTCCCCGGATGCGGGTGCATAAAATGAATGAATGGCGGGTGGCTATTCACATGGGCACCTGTCAGCCCGGACAAGCCACCATAAACCTACTCGCCCAGCTATTAACTGCGCAGAGGAATTCAGGCGATGTGAAGACCCGTTCAGATCCAGGGAAATTTATGGCGACAGGGACAATGCTTGGGAAGGAAACTTGGGTTAAGGCGCCATTCAATGCGTAACCTGGACCAAGGAACATGGAAATCCATAAGAGCGCTCCCCATACTGTTTCCCCGCATAGCTTACAGAGAACTGAGCAGATTCTGAAGGCGACAGAGCACACTTTGGTAAGGTGCAGGATTTTACCAAGGATTTTTGCGAACAGAGGAGGTTGCGGAATGTCTGAGCGGCTAAGGATGAGCAGTCGTAGAGGTGGTTCGAGGGGCCGTCCTGCTACTCAGAGGCCCGCCACCTCACTCGCTTCCTCTGTTGACACTCCTCCTGAACAGGGCAGCAGTATGCGCAGAACAGTTGGCCAGCAAATTGAAAGAGGAAGGGGAGAACCCATGGAATGCGGTCACCAGGAACATCCAGCAGTTAAATACCGCATACCCTGCACTTTGGAGAACAATACGCTAATTGTGTCAATCACTGTTGAGCACTGTAGCAACCTCCGGGAGCCACGGGACAACCTGACAGTGCCAAGGGTGGATATGCATGTTCCTAGGGTGGATTTAAGGCAACCCATTCAAGCTGAAGAAGCCGAAACCAACGAGCCTGTCCAAGGAGGGACGCGCCCAGATGAAGCGGAAGACAAGAAGATCAAGGGGTTAACGATGGAGGACGAGCCTCACCTAACAGATGAAGAATAACACAGATGCCTCTCCGTTCTCTCGGCCAGGAATGCTTCTCTCAGTCCATCTTTTCTCTGTTTCGCTCTATGTGTTTGAATGTCAAGGCGTCAAGGTCCACCGTGAAAGCTTAGGTGTCGTTAATGTCAGTCTACGTGTCAATTATGTCAAGTCTTGTGTCCATGGTGTCAAGTTACCTGTCCGTTGTGTTGGCTCAAAAGCCTATTGTGTCGAGTATATGCTGGTTCAGTAGGTTGGAAAGAACTGGTTCTTTTTGCCAGATGTAATGGATGGATAGTCACGGGAAATTCTCTTCGGAGAAACAAGGCTTCAGCCTTTTTGTACAACTGGATGTAAATTTTCGTTTTTTTGTAATATAAATTAGCGCAGTCTTACAGAGAATTTTTTTTTTTTTTTTTTTTTTTTTTTTTTTTTTTTTTTTTTTTTTTTTTATATATTATTAATGGATAATTATTATTTATTAATGAATTAATACGACTTGTCATGTCTCCACTTGAAACAAAGATAATTATATATATATATATATATATTATAAACTATCACAATGGTAACATCATCCTAGTACAAAGTTAGTATAATAATCTGATGTCCACACGTATTTGTCATCATATACAATTTTTTCTTTGTAACAGTTACCATTAATAAAGTTGGTGGCATAATTTAGGTAGACATTATTACATCTTAGAATTTGGTAATTTGTACTTTTTACTGTACATTCTAGGTCTTTACCTTAAGTGAATACTCCTTTGTTACTATGTTTATATATTTTATAAAATAATGTAACTACATTGTCGTCATTGACTTATTGAGAGATCTGAGCATACTCATTTACCCAAGGAAACTTCATCATCTATTGAGACATTCCATTCTATTGAGACGAGGTCGTAATCTAGGATAGGGGAAAACTCCTCTGGTTCTCATCATTCTGAGTAGCGTTTCTCACTCCTCTGGTTCCTTTTCATCTCAGATCTCTTGCATTTCATTTTATAGCTATCACTAACTTTTTTGAGGGTTCAAACTCCTTAAAGTTTAACTATGACTTGGGTACTCTGCAACTTTGATCACAGTCCTTCTGACCTTAGTACTTTGATGCCATATAAAAATAAAATAAGAATGAAGACCAGAAATATTTTTATTCTTTTCAAGTTACTCAACCACATATGTTCAAGTGATTATTTGGATTCTTTAAACCTGAAACAACTTCTTGCTCTTTTATATATCTAGTAATATTTATATATATACTCTATTCTCTCATTTCCTAATGTGCCTCTAGCACTAGTATAGACTTTGGTAAAATTGGATAGGTCTTGAAGACATATATGTAATAATTTTGTTTTCTTTATTTTGCTGGCAACCATAGTATATAGTTATTCTTTTCCATTCTCGTGTGTTTAGAGGGATTTTGTATGAAAGTCTATTTATTATTGTTCTTTTATTAATAAATAAAAATAATTACAAGGTTTTGAAAGGAAAACCCCTTTTTCGCTGAAAATGTTCATATGCATATTGTACTGTTTTAGTTTCTCTTTGCCCAGAATCGATATCCCTCTTCCTGTGAATTTTTTCTAAGGACTATATTTTTATTTTATTTGATAATTGCATTTCATTATTTCTATATTAAATTAACTCCACAACATCATAACATTATTCAAATTTACATCATTATTGAGCAGACATATGCAACTATTTAGAAAGAACAATATCATCAACAATGCAATGGAACATAAAGAAACAATAAAAGAAAAGCATTTGCATGTAGAGGCACCAAGATTTGTCAGAGACTAGGGCAAAACTAACTACGGGGAAAACCCTTCCAAATTATTATTCTTATTAGATTGTCATTGAATGATTCAACAAAAGTGAGTACATTGATCCATATCTTCAACCATACACCTATCTAGAAAAATAAAGTAAACATATCCATGAGATGAAACCAACAATGCTAATAATATAAAACACTGATTCAGAAGCTTGCGATCAATTATCACTATTTGCGTTCAATTTCCGAACTCTGTGGTCAACTATAAAAATCTCCGATCAACTGAAAATTTTAAACCCTAGGTCTCAACCCCATTGAGAGAGTGTCGTGTGTGCAACTAAAACCCTTCAACGGCATGCATAGGCTTGCATGCTTGCAGTTATAACTGATAGCTACTTGTGACAAGCTTGTGGTTGTGACCCAAAACAAGACACATCTGCAAGATTCAGACCCTACAATTTCAGACATGTGTGAGCCAATCTTCGCGAACTGCCTCAAACTGAGCGAGCCAAAACCAAACAAGAGAATAAAAGAATGCTTCATGATCATATACAAATCAGGTTGAGGTTACCTTTATTTATATACTTCCAAGGGTATCCAATTTTCTTTAGGGCCGACCTGATCAAATGTGCACATGTGGGCTTTAATTCGAAAATATACTTTCCCTTGTCCAAATTGAGCACATCAATAGTCAAAATTGGTCCTCTCGAAAAGAGAAATATCATCCCATGGTTGGAATTTGTCACTGAGATGCCAAATTAACACTCCATCTTAGCTAGGGAGAGTGCATCATGTAATCATAGCAAGAGTATTTTCATCAAATCATATTAAATCTCAAGTATCTCGTCATTAAATGTCATCACTTCTTATCTCTACTCATCTCTTGATTGTATTTACTCACATGTTGAACATTCTCGAAAATAAAAGAAGAAGAATTTGATATTGCAGAGGAGCCTAAGCTACCACCCTCTATCCATCAAGGAGTCACTGCTACCACCCGAAACTACTGTTAGCGGGGAGGCCAATGCTACTACAAGGGAAACATCGACGGGGAGCTAGTTCTACTATCCACATCAACATTAGCCTAGCTCAATCTAGAACAACATCAAGGAGCACATCTCAACTTGAAACCACATCGAGGAGCTTAGTCTCAACCTGAAACCGCATGGGGGTGCACAAAACCCAAAATCACATCAAGGATCACATCTCAACCTAGAATCTCATGGGGGAGCAAAAACTCTTCCTTGCCATATCGAGCAATAGGATTTATTGCATAGGGGAGAACATCTCAACCCATCTTGTTGCCCATTGATCTTCCCAACAATGACCCTTAAGAGTCATGTGGTAGAACATGTGCATCATAATCAACTTGTGTTGTACACCTCCAAGCACTCTCTTAACCTGTTGTCCAAAGGGGGAGTGGTATTCCCAACAACCCAGCTTGTCGGTATGATGCCAATTGGGGTATACATTGTGTAGACTAAGAAAGGGGAGAAAACTCTATGACCCTATGGGTAACAAATAAGGGACAAACATCTACAAACCTATTTTCAAGACATACCTCAACCCTAGGCACCCTCCATCTCAATTCCTCACCCTGGGAGCTTAGACAGGGGAGAAGACTTGGTTCAATGTTCTTGATCAGTCCTATTCTCTGTAAATAAAAAAACATATCATTTTTCTCATATCTGGTATCAACATAAACAACTCATTGAAGAGTTCAATCATCATGTATCAGAGTTATTAGTCTCCTATTCATGTTATACCTAAAATCAAATATTATATTAGAAAAAAAACATATATCACAAAAGGATACCTCATTCATCCTCCCTCTCATGGAGGAAACAACCACAAGCCTAAGCCTGTCTTGTACAACTACATCGGCTAAATATATCTCAGTCCCAGCTATATATGGGATTTTTTGTCAATCAGATCCCACTTAATAGTATCAGAATGCATCCCTTTAATATCCACAAATGGCTCAAACAACTCTCCAAAGAGCTTCTTCAACCTACCTCACAACTAGCTATTCTAGCAACATCGTACCCAACCTTGGTCATGCTTAAAGCTACAGACTTCTCATCCAAAAATATCACGGTAGATCTCACACTAAAACAACACTTAGATGTGCTCATATCATCAATAATGATCTCAAATAACATCGGTACATCCATGCAGTCACATATCATATGAAGAATATCTCAAACCAAAAATTGATCATCCCATGCAAATATCTCGAAGGGTACTCAATGACCACTAAATGTGTATGAAGTGTCCCAATCATGAATTCACTCAGGTTCTTCTATGCAAAACATATATGTATAGATGGGTGTTCACATGGAACATCAATGCTTCAATCAACTATTGGTTACCAAGGCAGGTCTGGAGTGACCAAGGATTTTCATTTCCAATTTCCAACAACTCTTCAATAGCTTCACGATATAGATCTTCCTTTTCAAAATTCAGAAAGTAATTCATCATGCCATGATTCACCATTTCAAACTTTAGAGGCCAACTCCCTCTTAATTTTATCATCAGAAGCTCATTACCTATCAAGAATAGTCCATCAACATATAATACCAAAATCAAAGCCATACCTTGGACCACTTTTCAAGTATAGGTTTGGATGGGCACATCTTCCTAGCTTCACCAAATGATTGTCAATGCAGACACACCAGGCTTGGGAAGCTTTCTTTATATAATGCTTTCTGGAAACATAACACCTGACCAAACCAATATGCTCAGCGTCACACAAATTAATATTGTGTAATCAAATCAATGAAGTAAACTTATTAAGCCATAGAAGCTAGACCGAAACTAATATCAAAATCATAAGAGTTTCTGCCAATATTCTTGTGACAAAATTTTTGGATTAAATGTCAGGTAGAGATCACATCCGAATACCAAGTCATGACTTCATCTATTGTCATGTAAAAAAATTGTTATTAAGCAATATCAAATTCCATCAGGCCATCCATATAATCATAACATGAATTATTTCTGCAAATGCATATACCAAGGATAATTCACAATTGTTTATACTTCAACCAATGTGCCAAATCTAATGAAGCCAATACAAAATCAATGGCAACATTAATCACTGAAAGCCATTATGTCCACATAGCATTTTCATCAAGGAAAACCATCAGCTATCAAATCAAAACCCTAATTTGTTAGCACGGTGACTTTAATTAGTCTATAACCCAAAAACATATCTATGAACTATCAAGCATCAAGTAAATGTTCTAAAGCATTATCAATCATCCAAGCTGATATGCTCATTTATACTAAGTCAATCCAATAAGCCAAATCTAGTCAAACCCTTGCAATTATTATTAGATATTGTCATATACTAGCTTCAATTATCAAATCAAAATAGCATACTTATATGCATATTTTGGTTCTCTGTAAACATAAGTTTAGTCAACACATTCACTTTCTCTATAGTAAGTCAAACATTCAAACTTCCCTACTCATAGTACATTCTATTTTCTGCTCCATGTTTGTAGGGCTTTCATACTCTAGGTGCACTTCCGATTTCGTGAATGGGGCTTTAGATTTTGTGGCCTACAGGCACAACCACACCCATAGTCCTTCTTCTGTGTGGTTGTGAGGCTTATAACGACACTCTTAATCCTTATTCTATGTAGTTGGGGCTTAAGCTAAGAGAAACCTTCTCTTCTTAGTCCAGAACTTGCTACAAACCAACAATATCATATATTTGTCTATTTATGTCATAAATCTTACTTCAACTGTAAATAATCTTCCATATACTTAATGCAAATGATAATAGGTGTATGTATCTTATGGAGAGTCTCCCTCTTAATGAGCAACCATTCTAGACATAATCGTTCAAAACATCAACCTGCCTATCATAAAACTATATTAGGTTCTAAAACATATATCCATCACGGCTATAACATGTTAACATAAGCTACTTCAACATCACATATGAACATGACATCTAATTTTCATCAAGGTTTAGAGTCATATGATTAGGAAAACTGACAGGTGTAACATCATACTTCAAGGATCATAATCAATTCATATCATATTACTCAACCATCAGGCCATGACATCCAAATTTATCACATAGTCCAATTTACTAAACTGAACTAGGTCAATAAAAGATCATGAATATCAATATTATTTATACTTCTATCATCATGGTTATCCTTCTTATCAAAAACATTAACAATAGTATCCATATCAATGAATCTAGGAAATCCATCAGGTCTGAAATGTGAGATGCTTTGTCAAACATCAAATATACCAACATATCAAAAATCAATGCTTTTAAGATGCCTTCCTATGACATAATAGAATGTAAGACATTTGTTCAACACCAAGTACACCAACTCATCATATGTACCATGAATCAAACTTGCTTTCATATGCATATATGAGCCATTCATGAAGGTGATATTTCCCTCATACCTTAGGGATTACCTTGCCATCCAATATTGCAGATAAATATAGCATAGAAACGGTGCACCATACATACCTTGTATTATTTAGATAACTATGCACCTTAAGATTGGCAGTTGGAGCACTTTGTCAACTTTTCATCAAGTGACTCTTTTCCTTTTCTAGCACTAGCTCCTGTCTTCCTACATTGGACATCTTTTCCTACAGCTAGATTATCCTTAAGCGTAATCCACTTATCACATCTCATCAAGAGGTTAGAAGTAATTAATGATCAAATCAATAAATATGAACAAAAGTAAACACGTAAAGGAGTAACATAAATCGAAAAGGTACTTATGTTTTAACGAGAGGAGATCATATCCCTCTTGAACCAACCTTCAAGGGTCACTACTATCCATTATCCATATAACTTTGATGCCTTCAATATATCCATCGACTTCATCAATAATCAAGGCCTAATTGAGTCTATCCCATTTAGGGCTACATCAGACTTGACACAAGTGCTTGAAAATATTCACACTGACCATGCTAGAGTTTATAGATTTCATATCTCAAATCTTTGATATAATCCATGGTTTCTTCCAAACCCTAACCTCATAATATCCAGTAAACCTTAGTATTCATATTGTTATGGTTTCCTTCAAACCATCGCATTCCATTAGGTATCCTCCATATTCTCTTTCTTCCATCAATGGTGTCATCATAGGGTAATCTCCATGAATTTTCTTCAACCCAATGCTAATACCATGTTAAATTTTTCTAAGGGCTATATTGTTCTTTTCTTTAATAATTGCATTTCATTATTTACATATTAAATTCACCCCACAACATCGTAACATTATTCATATTTACACCATTATTCAACAACATATGCAACTATATAGAAAGAACAATATCATCATCAATGCAACAAAACAAGAAGGAACAACAGAAGAAAATAATTCACACATAGAGACACTAGGAATAGTCAGAGACTAGGGAAAAACCCACTATGGGGAAAACCCTTTCAAATCACTCTTCTTATTAGATTGTCATTGAATGATTAAACAAAAGAGAGTACAATGATCCATATCTTCGACCATAAACCTATCTGAAAAAAATAAATAAAAAATATCAATGAGATTAATCCAACAATGCTAATAATCCAAAACCCTAATTCATAAGCCTATGATCAACTATCACTATCTATGGTCAACGGTTAGACTTTGTTGTCAATGAAAAAATCTTCGATCAACTGAAAAATTCAAATGCTAGGTCTCAACCGCACAGAGAGAGTGTCGTGCATGCGGATAAAACCCTTCAACTACACACATAGTCCTGTATGCTTATGGTTATAGTCGAAATCTATCTATGACAACCATGTACTTGTGACCCTAAACACTAGACATGTGTGCAAGCTCTAGACTCTACAATTTCAGACCTAAGCGAGCCAATATCCATGAACAGCCTCAGACATGAGTGAGCCAAAACCAAATAAGAGAATAAAAGAATGCTTTGTGATTATATTCACATGAGGTTGAGGTCACTTGTATTTATAGACTTCCAAGGGTGTCCAATTTGCTTTAGGGCTGACCTGATCAATTGTGCACATGTGGGCTTTAATTCAAAACACTTTCCCTTGTCCAAATTGAGTGATTCAATAGTCAAAATTGGTCCTATCAAAAAGAGGAATCTAATTCCATGGTTGGAATCTGTCACTAAGATGCCAAATTAACACTTACTATCCATGGGACTGTGTCTAGGAGATGAATTCCTTGTCTTGACAACCTTGGTTCTAACCCTAGTTTTAGTAGGACCTTACGAAATTCACCATTTCTATTCTTTCTCTTGTTACTACTTATTAAAGGTAAAACAACCAATATCTATAAGGTTATAGCCATATGTACACAATTTACTCTAACATGTACATCATATATGTAAATAAATCTCCGTATACCTATTTTCTACTAGAAAATTTCCCTTGTTTTTTTTAAAGAGGAAAACGTATTTTTTTTACAATCTAGCAATTGCAACATACACGATTTTCCTACCCTTCAACTAGTACCTGTCTCTTTTCTTTGCATGGTTTATGCCCTGCACCCCTGTATATAAGCCATACTAACATTGCATTATAGAAGCCATTGCCGATCACAAAAAATTACCATTTTAGTTAACTTGAATCCTAACATAATTATGCCCACTTTGCCCAAATGCCTTGCTCATGGCGTGATGAACAATGTTAGAAAGTCCAACTCCGAGGATTTTTGTAACAACCTTGGTGAAAATTCTATGTAATAAAAGTTAATAAAGGAAAAAATAATAACCACGGTTGATGGGATTCTTGTTCCAAGCTGAATGTTAGGAAATACATTTTAGTGTGGTTGTCATTTGATTGTTTATGGCTAAATAAATTGGCAAAGGTAATGGCTAAGGTTTTGGAAAGGAAAAATGGCATTTTTGGCAAATTACTTATGAAAATAATGGAAATTAGGAGAAAAAGGAGGTGAAAGGTCACAGGAAGCATGTGAGGAGGAAAATGAAGAAAATAGAGGCCTCATCCATAAAAAGGATTCTAAGGATTAGTTGGTAACCTTTTGTCAATTGAGTTTTGGAGCGCTCTTATTATTCTCTCTCTCTCTCGGACACTAAGTTTTCTTGGAGCATTTTGGCATTGGATCAAGAAAGGCAAAGAAGACAAGAGGAAGCAAAGATCAAGTAGGGAAAGGTGGGATAAAGCAACTACACACGATCCATTGCAGGTATCGATTTGAATGTGTATTTTCCTTTCTAGATTTGGCATACATGGTATGTCATGAGGTTATTTCTTGTTGTGGCATGGGTTTTTCCAGGTGTAATAGTATTTTCAGCCTAGCCTTGCCATTTCCGGATAACCATGGTGTGATGGGGTTTCCATGTTTTGGTTGAGCTGGATTTCTAGATGGATTCAAAGCTAAGTGGGGTGGATCTACAAATGATAGAGAACATGGCCTAGTGGTCCTTGAACTGGAATGTGGATCATGGTAAAGCCACTGGCCTAGTCACCCCTGAGCCAGACTGTGGGTTGCGGTAAATCCAACATTGTGTTGCCTCGGTAGGCCTAGGATTCCTTGCCCATGAATGGCATGATATACGATAAAGCCAAGAGGTTTTTTCCTCTTCTTTGGGCCTAGTAATCTCGGGTTTGGGATATGTGGTAAATCCTAGAGAGTGGGTCTTGCATTAGCACCTAGTGATTTGGGTTTAGATTGTGGCAGATCCTGAGAGACTAGGAGACAAGAAAATTCGTCACGGTGTAGGTGGAGAAATTTGGTGGCATCCATGCTTGTTTGGCCTAGTGATCGGGTGGAGATCATGTTAAATCATGTTATGATGTGTTCATTATGTTGGCCTAGTGATCTAGGATGGATTATGGTAAAGCCTGGTTTATATCGATGAGGGTGAGGTGGATTAGCCTTGGTATGCCCTGGTTGGTTCTTTTGGTTTGAGTCCCACATTCATGCTTGGAATATGGCACGAGGGTGAATGTATGAAGAGAGATTTGTCTCAGCCATTCTATGGTTAGGTGGAACGTGGTTGTCCCATCTCTGGTTGGTTTACTGCATTCATTAATGAGAAATTCATTCCCTTGATTTTCATGTGTAAATGTATTGATATATATGTGGATTTTATGGCTTATATGTTTATGATATTTCTGTTCCTATTTTGTTGGTTATATGTATGTTTTATGTTAGCAACTATGTATGGATATCAACATGTTTTTACTTGTATATGGATGGATAATGTGTTTATGACCTAATAAATGATAACACAACAAATGACACGAGGGAACAATGGTTCTTATTGGTTCTAAGATAAGTATGATATCCCTACACTTAATTATGTTGTTTACACCTGTAAGTTACATGTTGATGATATGTTTGACAAAATTCTTATCGTGGCTATTAGGGGTCTGGTTAAGGTCTTTTTTAGCTTATTGCTTTTGCATCATTGTTTCCTTATACTTTTACTGATTTTAAGTTATCACTCCATTCTAGGTAGTGACCCGGGATCCGATCCTGAAAAAGTGGCTTAAATCTTGGGATCATTGGCACATAACTGGCAATTTTAGTCTCTACTCACTGGCAGGCAAGCCTATGAGAGAGACTTTGGGTTTATGTACACTCTCTTGCCCATATCATTGGAGTGACCGAGCCCCAAGATGTCTTGAACATTAGTGGGACCTAGGGATAGGCTGTTTGAGTGGTTGACATGTCTCCTGAGGATTCTGAAGCTGACGTTGGATGACTGTGTGTGATGTTTATGTTGATTCCACTTCCTTAAGGTCACATAGGAGGTCGAATCTAATCATAGTAGCCTCCTATCTCATGTTTACCTCGGTTGGCTAGTTACTTGGGTAGATGTGGGAGGAGAGTGTTACAGAGTGGTATCAGATCATGTTTCACCCCTCAGACTAGGTGGGCGGTGTGCATTGGTCATGCATGCATGTGTGTCTTTTAGACTTGAATTCCATGTGATTGTTGCATTTTCTTGATGATTGATTATCGCCGTAGTACAATTGCCATGTTGAATTGGATGTTGATTTTGTGGAATGCATTTGTCATGAGTTGGTTACACATTGTTATATGTCGCTTACATGTTGATTTTATGTCGCCTACTTACATCCTTGTATGTTAGGCTACATTCTTGTAGGTTTGATTACATGTATCAATCTTCTAGGTTGATGACAAGAATTGTTCGCTTATGGTCGACTACATGCATCTGTGCGTATGTGTAGTTGATTTGGGATTTCTTATGCATGTTATTGGTCGCATGTGGCAATGTGTACAATGGCGTAATGGTTGTTGTCATGCATGGGGTCACAACATGCATTGTTGATATGGCATTGCATTGATGACTGGACCCTAACTAGAACGATATTTATGTGTTGATACATTTATTTTCATATGTCTATATGTTGTTATGATTATGTTATACATGTATCACGTTGATTTGATGATCTTGCAAATAACATATCCTCCCCGAATTATACTAAGGTACATTGATTTATTGTGATTTGGTTTATTTGACATATTATGCATTGCAGGAAAGAGATAAAATGGCTAGCAAGGTGGTAGACTTACAATCTCCCTATGCATTAGATGAGCATCGTGGTGTGGGGAACTCTTCTGATTTCGCAGATACACTAAGAAGCTTGAAGGAAGAGATAAGGAGGTGTAAGGAAGATAATGACTGGATCATACAGGCACAAGAGAAGCAAGTAGAGGTTAATGTTATACTTCTTTAAAGTTTGTCAAACTTGCATCGACAAGGGCCACTTCAGATTAGCCATGGATATCAGGATATAACTAATGGGGCATATGGAAGTAGGTGTCCTTGTAGACGTAGGACAGATAGATCTAATATGGTGAGAGATGACATGTTGTTGGACACCTCGGATAGAAGGGGTGATGAGTAGAGGTACTATTCTAGTTCTAGCTCTAATAGACATCATGGTTGTCATCAATATCATCCTTACAGGAGGAATAATAGGGGATTCTTGCCAGATGAGTTCAAGAAACCAAAACCACCTACTTTTGATGGAGATGTGAAGAAGTCAGAAGCTGCAGAGACTTGGATACTTGGGATGAAAAAATCCGTTGAACATGAAGTCCAGAGTAGTGATCTTTAGCTTGAAAGGTGAAGCATACATTTGGTGGGAAGACATTAAGCAGGTTAGAGACATTAGGACAACTGACTTGAGTTTGCAGGATTTCAAGAGGATTTTTAGGAAGAATTACTTGTTAGAAAGGTACTACAATAGTAAGGCTAAAGAGTTCTATGAGCTAAAGATGGGATCAATGATAGATGAAGAGTACACGACCAAGTTTCTGGAGCTATTGAGGTATGTACCATATATTATTGATGAGAAGGATAAAGTTCAATGATTTGTTAGATGTTTTCCATTAGCATTTAAAGATCAGATTAAGTATGACGAGCCTCATTCACTTGAGGAAGTCATTTGGAAATTGAAGCATTGATATGAATAGTCAAAGTGTAAGAATGAATCTCAGCTTGGATGAAACGGAAAATACAAATGTAAAGGTAAATGTCATCCTAAGAGGACAAGGCTTCAGCATGCAGATGAGAAAGAGAATGTGGCACCACAAAAGAAGTTTAACAAAGCTAGACAAGGACATGAGTCACAACAATAGCATAGAGGTGTTGGTACTGGTCGATTGGAGTGTTAGACATGTGGTAAGGAACACCTTAAGAGATATTTTACACAGTATCAAGGTGGTAGGCCTCAGATATACAATGCACAAGAGGCGTAGACTATTGGGGATGTTGGGCAAAGCAATCATTGTATCTATACAACAATGGACAATAGATAGGGAGAACACCAGAATCTATCATTGAGATGGACGATAAGCTTTGTGATCAAGTTATTTCTATTTTGATTGACCCTAGATCTAATTATAGCTATGTTAGTCCTGACTTGGTGGATAAGTGTGGTTTGAGTAAGGAATATCATGCAGAGTCTTGGTTAGTGCAGTTGGCTATAGGTACAAAGAAGCAAGTTCATCAATGGGTAAGAGCTTGTGCATTTTATTTAAATGGTATGCCTACCACAATGCATTTGAATGTATTACTGTTTGGATCATTCAATATGTTGTTGGGCATGGATTGGTTGTATCTTCGTAAAACCAAGGTAGACTGCTATGACAAAGCTATTGAGTGTGTTGATGACAATGGAGAACCAAGATTCTTGTAGGGTAAGAAGAAATCCACGTTAGTTAGGATGGTGACAGTTATGCAAGAAAAGTGTAGCTGCGAGAAAGGGTGTATGTTATTTGCAGTACAAATTTCTAGTGATAAGGGTAAGGAGGTTGAGGACGCCGATGTGTTGAACAAGTACCCAGTTTTCCAACAGTTTCAGGATGTACTTCCTGAGGAAATTACAGATTTTTCACCTCACAGGGAGGTAGAATTTTCTATTGAGTTAGTGCCGGGGGTAACTCCAACATCAAAAGCACCTTACAGGATGAGCACACCTGATTTGGTTGAGTTGAAGGAAATGTTAAACTAGGGATACATTAGGCCAAGTGTATCACCTTGGGGCGCATCGGTCTTGTTTGTGAAGAAGAATATGGTACTCTCAGACTATGCATCGATTGCAAGCAGTTGAACAAAGTGACTATCAAGGACAGGTACCCTTTACCAAGGATTGATGACTTGTTCGATCAACTGATGGGAACAATAGTGTTCTCAAAGATTGACTTGAGATTCGGATACCATTAGGTATGCATAAAAGAAGAGGACATTTACAAGACTTCTTTTAAGACCAGGTATGGGCATTATGAGTTTTTTGTAGTGCCATTTGGCTTAACTAATGCTCCAACTACAGTTATGTGCTTGATTAATATTGTGTTGCATCCATATTTGGATAAGTTTTTTATTGTGTTCATTGATGATATACTAGTATATTCTAAAAATGAGGAAGAGCATGCTGAACATTTATCAATAGTATTAAGGTTGTTGAGAGAGCATTAGTTCTATACTAAGCTCAACAAGTGTAGTTTCTTTCAGAGTGAGGTACACTACGTGGGACATATTGTCTCCAAGGAAAGCATTGCAGTAGATCTAGAAAAGATAAGAGCCATCATGGAGTGGGTAGCTCCTAAGAGTGTGGACGAGGTAAGATTCTTGATGTGTCTGTCAGGCTATTATCAGAGGTTCATCAAGAACTTCTCACACATTTCCTATCCTATTACATCATTGCAAAGGAAAGGTAAGAAGTTCAAATGGAAAAAGGAGAGTGAGGCTAGCTTTGAGCAGCTTAAGCAATTGTTGACACATGCACCAATGCTACAGATTTCAGATTCGGACAAAGAGTTTGTAGTATGCAAAGATGCTTGCAAGAGAGGACTTGGTGGAGTCCTTACGTAGGATGGAAAGGTGGTATGTTATGAGTCCCTAAAACTAAATGAGCATGAGAATAACTACTTAACACATGATCTTGAGTTAGGAGCGATCATACATGCATTGAATATGCATAGACACTTTCTTCTTGACAGAAGGTTTGTACTTATGAGTGATCACATTGGGTTGAGGTATTTGTTTGACCAACTGAATCTAAATGCCAAGCAAGCTAGATGGTTGGCCATGATCAATGAGTTTGATTTCGAGATTAGGTACATCAAAGGAAAAGAGAACAGGGTGGCAGATGCTTCCGGTAGGCGGGTACAGGTAAATTGCTTGGAAGCTATGAGCTCATATGGGACAGATCTACAAGATAGGATCTTGTAGGCAGGTAAGCAGGATGTTAGTTATATGGATATTGTGCATAGGTAGCAATAGGGTACTGGTACAGGTATAGGTGGCAGTACAAGTACAAGTATAGGTGTAGGTACAAGTACATATAGTGGTATAGGTCTTGGTGCATAGGGTATGGATTATTTTCTTACAATGGATGGATTGGTCATATTTAGAGACAGGATATATGTGCTAGATAGCAACGATCTCAAGAAGGTGATCTTGAAGGCGTTTCATGCGAAACCTTATTCAGGTCACCCAAGTTATCAAAAGACATTGAATGTAATGAAGAGATATTATTATTGTCCGAATTTGAAGAAGGATGTAGCAGAATTTGTGGCTAATTGTTCTGATTATCAATGTGTTAAGGTAGAGTATAAGCACCCAGGTGGACTACTACAACCGATTGCAATTCCAGAGTGGAAGTGGGAGGTAATTTCCATGGATTTCATCATAGGGTTTCCAAAGACAGTGAGACAACATGATTCCATCATGGTTATCATGGACAAGTATACAAAGGTTGCACATTTCATTCTAGTGAAGTCTACATTCTCAGCTAACGATGTAGCATAGATATTCATGAGAGATGTGCTCAGGTTGCATGGTATTCCAAATAAGATTGTGTCAAACAGGGATGTGAAGTTCACTTCCAAGTGTTGGAAGGAGTTGTTTGCATGTTTGGGCATAGAGTTGGCCTTCAACACAACTTATCATCCGCAAACATATGGATAGATAGATAGGGTTACTAGGATATTGGAGGACATGTTAAGGATGTATGTGATGCATCAAAAATGGAAGTAGGAAAGATTATCTCCCATTGGTAGAGTTCACATACAAAAATTCTTATCAAGAGTCATTGAGGATGAGCCTTTTTCAAGCATTCTATGGGCGGAGTTGTACAACTCCTATCAGTTGGAGTGATCTAGTTAACAGGGTGTTGATTGGACCAGAGATGTTGGAAGACATGGAACATGAAATGCAGGTGATCAAGGAGAATCTAAAGGCAACACAAGATAGGTAGAAGAGCTATTCAGATAGGAACAGGCTGTTCAAGGAGTTCCAAGTTGGGGAACAAGTCTACTTATGCATCAAATCTAAGAAGATCTCCTTACGAATTGGATCATGTGCAAGATGGCACCATGGTTTTGTGGACCCTTCAGTATCATTGAGAGGATTGGTCCAGTACCCTATCGACTCGCACTACCTACAACGATGAAAGTCCATGATGTTTTCCATGTATCTTCACTTAGGAAGTATGTTAAGGATGTTGATCATGTGATTGACTAGTCTGTATTATAGGTGGAACCAGAGGGAGAATTCCAGCCGAAGCCTCAATGTATATTGTAGAAAAAGGTGCTCATGATCCGAAATTGAGCAATCGAGCAAGTTAAAGTGCAATGGAAGCACTTTGGGCCCGATGAAGCTACATGGGAGATGATGGAGTAGATGTGGGCCATATATCCTTCCTTGTTTGCCGGTTGAGGCAAAGCAATTTTCACTTGATGTTTTGGTGTGATTTTGGTATATGATTTTGGTATATGTTTTGGTGATGTTGTTATATGTACATATGTATATGGATGAAAATACTGCCATGGGCTAAGTTATAAAGCTCCAATAAGCGGTATGGGTGTCATGTCATTATGATGTCATGTTATTATGTTGTTATGTTGGTTTTCTTTTCAACAGGGTGATCATTGTAAATATTGCATCAAGCTATGTTATAAAGTTCCATGGGTAGTATGTTTTCTTTTCAGTAGTTTTGTTGAGGTCTTGTGTGGTCTAACACCGAGGACAATGTTCCCTAAGGGAGAGGGTTTTGTAACAACCCTGGTGAAAGTTCCATGTAATAACACTTATTCCAATCTGAATGTTGGGAAAAACATCCTATTGTGGGTGTCATTTGATTGTTTATGGTTAAGGAAAGTGGAAAAGGCAATGGATTAGGCTTTAGAAAGGAAAAATGGAAATTTTGGCACAATTATTTATGAAAATAATGGAAATTAGGAGAAAAAGGAGGTGAAAGGTCATAAGTTGCATGCGAGGAGGAAAATGAAGGAAAATAATGGAAAATGAAGAAAATAGAGGGCTCATCCATAAAAAGGCTTCTGAGGATCAGTTGGTAACCTTTTGCCAGTTGAGTTTTAGAGCTCTCTCATTATTCTCTCTCTCTCTCTCACTCTTGGACATTGAGTTTTCTTGGAGAATTATGGCACTGGATCAAGAAAGGCAAAGAAGGCAAGAGGAAACAAAGATCAAGTAAGGAAAGGCAGGATCAAGCAACTACAACATGATTCATTGCAAGTATCGATTTCCATGTGTATTTTCCTTGATATATTTGGCATGCATGGTATTGCATGTGGTTCTTGTTGTTGTGGCATGGGCTTTGCTAAGTGTAACCTCATTTTCAACCTAGCCTTTCCATTTCTGGATAACCATGGTGTGATGGGGTTCTCATGTTTTTGTTGAGCTGGGTTGCTGGATGGATTCAAAGCTGAGTAGAGTGGATCTTTGAATGATAGAGCACATGGCCTAGTGGTCCCTAAACCAGACTATGGATCATGGTAAAGCCACTTGCCTAGTGACCCCTAAGCCAAACTGTGGGTTGCAGTAAAGCGAGGATTGTGTTGCCTCATTGGGTCTAGTAATACTTACCAGTGAATGGCATGATATACGATAAAGACAAGAGGTGGTTTTCTCTCCATTGGGCTTAGTAATCCCAGGTTTGGGATATGCAGTAAATCTTGAAGAGTGGGTCTCAGTTTAGGGCCTAGTGATCCAGGTTTGGATTGCGGTAAAGCTTGAGAGACTAGGAGATAGGAAAATTCCTCACAGTGTAGGTGGAGAAATCCAGTGGCATCCATGCTTGTTTGGCCTAGTGATCAAGTGGAGATCATGGTAAAGCCTGCTATGAGGTGTTCATTGTGTTAGCCTAGTGATTCAGGATGGATTACAGTAAAGCCTAGTTTCTATCGATGAGGGTGAGGTGGCTTAGCCTTGGTATGCCTTGGTTGGTTCGTTTGGTTTGGTTTGAGTCCCACATTCATGCTTGGAATATGGCACGAGGGTGAATGGATGAAGAGATATTTGGCTTAGTCATTCTATGTTCGGGTGGAACATGGTAGTCCCATCTCCAGTTGGTTTGTTGCATTCATTAAAGAGAAATTCATTCCCTTGATTTTCATGTGTAAATGTATTGATGTATATGTGCATTTTATGGCTGATATGTTTATGACATTTTTGTTCCTACTATGTTGGTTATATGTATGTTTTATGACAATAGCTATGTATGGCTTTGAGCATGTTTTTAATTGTATATGGATGGATAATGTGTCTATGACCCAATAGATGATAATGTAGCAAATGACATGAGGGAACAATGGTTCATAGCGATTCTCAGATAAGTATGAGATCCCTACACGTATTTCTGTTATTTACACCTGTAGGTTACATGTTGATGATATGTTTGACTAAATGCTTGTCATGGCTAGTAGGAGCTTGGTTAAGGTCTTCTTCAGCTTATTGCTTTTGCATAATTGTTTCCCTATACTTTTATTGATTTTATGCTATCACTCCATTATGGAAAATGAATTGGGCTTTAGGCTTGAAAAAGTAGCTTAAATCCTGAGGTCACTGGCATAGAACTAGAAATTTTAGTCTCTAGTCGTTATCAGACAAGCCTGTGAGAGTGACTTTGTGTTTCTGGATGCTCTCTTGCCCATAGTGTGGGAGTGATTGAAGCCTAAGATGTCTAGAACATTAGTGGGACCCAAGGACAAGTTGTTTGAGTGGCTGACATGTCTCTTGAGGATTATGAAGATGATGTTGGATGACTGCGTGTGATGTTTCTATTGATTCCACTTCCTTAAGGTCACATAGGAGGTCGAATCCAATTATAGTAGCCTCTTGTCTCATTTTTACCCGATTGGCTAGTTACTTGGGTAGATGTGGGAGGAGGGTGTTGCAATTTTAATGACAGGCTTACCCACTGACCGACACCCCATCTCTTCACCTACATAATTCCATAAAAAAAAATGCTTAGTGATCATGCAAACACATGATCACCATGATCTAACTGGAAGCGTTGGATCTTGAATTGTCATGATCTAACAACTAGATAATGAAAGTTATTTTGGCGCTTCATTTACTATTTCATAAATTAAAAAGTAAATCAAAACCATTGTCGCCAACACATGGCAGTTGACCTTTAAATTAACTTAATTTTTTTTTTTCACTTTCATTTAAATTTGAACAGTTCGTGCTTCCTTACACAGTGTCGTTGATCGATCACTCAGACGAATCATATCCCAAGCATATTCGCTTGACAACCAATCCTGTCCATCCATTTAAATAAATTAAAAAAATCAACAAATCTACATCCACCTGCGAGTTGATATATATATGTCTTTACACAAATTATTAAAATATTACACGTTTATTATTTTTTTACAATTTAGTAGACAACTTTGTAATGTGAAATTTTGTAAATAATTTTATATCAACATTGCATATATGCATATGAAATTTATATTTTTTTATTATTTTGAAATTTTCATTTAGTTTTTATTTTATTTTTACACCTAAGTTGCGGGGCTAGGTTGGGTAGACATTGTTCATCCCAGCTAATCATAGATCCTCATTTTCATTTGCCTCCCTCAAATTAAAATTTGGTAGGTGGAATCATCATTGTCACCCGAATGATCTTCAAATGCTTCCGTCATCTTCTTGTAAGGTGATTCAACAAGACTGATTATTCATTCTCGTAAAGCCCTGTTTATCCTTTAAAGCATCTCCAGCCATATCTGAAGCAATGTTGAGCATCATGATAAAAAGGCATTTTCTTGCCACTTTTGAACCCTTATTGTACTCAACATTAACCTCATATACTCCTTTATCACTACCATCGTCTAAGGAATCCCTTTTAACCTTATCAACATTTGTCATATTTTCACTCTTCTTGTTCATATATATACCTTAAACATCAATCGGTGGAATCTCAACTTGAATGTCACTAGGGACTTCAATATTTCTCTGATTAAACCATATATGGGTCATTTTTATTTTTCTATCTAAAGAAGGAGGCTTAACTTTCGAAGTTGGTCGCATTAGAAGTATGGGAGGAATAGCACTATCATGAGATCTATGCTTGCGACCCTTGATTACCTCCAACATTTCCTCCATGGAAATGCATTGACACAGTAGAGGAGGAACCATTTTTGTTGTGAACAACATTGTTTTAAGTTATATCTCAACCTTAAATGCTTCTTTAAAGGGATTAAAGCCAACTCGATCCTTCCCAAAATTTAAAGTTCGTTTCCTGTTGACTATCATGGTAAAAAGATCACATTTTTTGTATTCAATAAGCTTCCCATAAACAATCATTGATTGTATCAGTTGATTTTGATCTCAGGGAAAGAACTCTAAGCTCCATCAGATGATCCAGAGTGTCAGGAGGAATCTATTCATAGAGTCCCATGCCTGAAAATCTAACTTCCCAAATGTTATCCTTGTTACTATTGTAGACCACTCCAACCCAAGTACAATTTGATTTATTGGAATTTCAGTTTAGCCTTCACCCATGGGGAACCTTGCTGATAAAATCAAGAAGGGCATGTTTATCACCTGTTGGCTCCCCTTTAGCCATGAGAATGATTATCAACAACATCTTGAAACCGCTAAAATGTTGCCTTGGATTTTTCATCTACAACCAATACATCACAGAAAGCCAAACACTAGAGATATATGCTTGTTGTTATTCTTCATTGTCATTCATGCTTCTGTAAAATGCCTAACAAACCAATATTGAAGAGAAAGAAATTCCACATATGGGTTACCTAATCATGTCCCAACAAATCTTTGATCTTCTACAAATCATGGAGGCACTTCTTCTTACTGAATGAAAATGGGGGTAAACTTAATAGCCAAATGATTCTTCCTTTACCTCCATGATAACCACTAGCTCACAAAGTAAGACAAGGCATTGAGACAACTACTTCAGAATAGGCTTTGAGAGCTGGAATGTAGGCAGTGCCAGAGTTAAGCATTGCTTCTAAGAATGATAATAACACAACTATGCCTAGGCCTATATTTATCATTACTATCATAGAACACCAATAATATATATGAGCTTTAAATCTTTCCAGACTATAAAGCAATGGGCCTTGGGATCCTTATCCTTCCTCCTCCATCTTCATTAAAGGATTTGTGTATTGTCTTTTTTGACTCATAACTTTATGATTCCAACAAATTATCATCAAAAAGTTCCTCCCACGACTAAATTTACCTATTTCCTTTTTTGACTCATAGCTTTAAGGTTCCAACAAATTATCATCAAAAAATTCCTCCAACAACTAAATAGATATATATGGGCATATTTGTCTTTGAGCCATATTCATAGTAAACAATGTAATTGAGGGAATCTCATATCTCATGTTTGCGCAACACATGGCCAAAATATTTAGGGTTGTCTTTAACCTTACCACCCTCACTCCTCTTGCCTCCATGACTACACAAAAGTTGAGTATATTTACAATGGCGACTGCTTCACCTCTAAGTCACTCTTGCATTTTAATTTGGACCAGGATAATGGGTCGACATTTCGGGTTGAAATAAGTGATATTAATTTGGTGTTTTTAAGAAATTTAATTAAAAAAATAATATTTTTCCTTCATGAAATTGCACCTATATTTTTATAATTCTATATTATGGATATTCTCATAGTCCAAGTTTCTTAATGATCTTCCATCATAACGTAAAATCCCAATCATTTTTTCAAATTGCTATTTTTTTTAATTGTTGAAAATGAATTTAAATAATGTGTATCCTTGTTAATCATTTTAATGCATGGAAAGAGAATAGTAAATGATATGGCTTTACAATGTAGAATTATAATTATCTGAAAATCATTATTATTTTTAGTATTGAAAGAGAATTGGAAATCATTATTATTTTCAGTATTGAAAGAGAATTGGAAAAAATGTATGTTATTATTTTTATGGAAAAAGATTTGAAAATTTGGTGTGACTTAAAAATTCTTGTAATTTTTAAATGTTGAAAAGATTTTTAAAAAATATTGCGATCTATTTTTCTAAGTAATTTAATAGAAATATTAAAAAAATCTAATAAATTTTCTTTATTTAATAAAAAAATATTTATATATTATTAATCCAATATTTAATATTACAATATTATTATTATTATAAATATTAAAAATTAAAATTATTAAAATATATTTAAATAGTATTATAAATATTTGACATTATTATATATACAATAATTAAAGGAATAATAATGATAATGAAAAGAAAGTTCTAAAAGAATGATAACTAATATATTCAACTCAAAGTTATACAATTATATAGATAGTGAAGATAATTTCAATTGGAAAAAGTTATATAAATAGTTTTTTACTAATATTAAGCACAAAGTTATATACATAGTTTTATTATAAAAAGTTATATAGATAGTCCTATGAAAGATTAAAAATGGAATTATGTAAAAAGAAAGAAAATAAGTAATAATTTTCAAAGTACTATATTTTTATCAACGAAATATGGTGAGTGTTTATTGCCCAATTTTATTTAAAAGTCGTTAAGTGAGAAGATGTTTAAAATGAAAAAATGGAAATAACACAAATATTACATATATCATGAAACAAATTTATTTTTCATGAGGACAAACTTTAAAATGTCAACCACCCATGTACTTGCATAAGAGATCATCAATATCCCCTCATAGCGCTAGAAAATAAAAAATCAAACCTAATTTACAAGTTTGTCTAGTTTTCTATATAATTGTGACATATATTACATAAGATGACAATATACACATTCTGTCACAATTTCCATATATTTGCAAAGAAAAAAAATAAATAAAAAAAATAGAGAAAAGTGTAGATTCAGATCACAGATGCTCATATTGTAGACCCGCTATAAAATTCCTGTGGAAGAATTCATATGATGTGTCCCTTATCCGTTCTCTGATCTTCCACGTACCCATGACCTGCGAAAGGGTGTCAGCCACTAAGTTTATTTCCCTGTAGATATGATGATATTAAATTTTGTCAAAAGCATGTTTAAGTTGAAATATGTGTTATAAGATAGGAGCCAACATGTGCACATGACATCTCTGAACATTATTGAACTAGCTAATGATAATCATAGAATCACCATAGATCTTAATACGACATACATTTTTCTCAATAGTAAATAAGATAAGGAGCTTAAGACTAAAAATTTTAGCATAGTTATTTGATCCTCTACCCAATCCACTCTGAAGGTTGAAATAATGATTTTCATGGAGATATAGGAAAGCCTCCCCCCATTCCCATAATTGGCCTCTAGTGAAGAAGCCCCATGAAATCAAGCCTAGGGGATGGATACATCAATATCTTAAACAATAATGATATGCAGATGTTGTGTTTATATCAATTCAACAAGAAGGGATGAAATTGCTAAGACCTGGGCAGCCACAATGTGAAGAGAGAATGGCTTGTCCTAAAAGATCTCCTTATTCCGAAAAAGCCAAATTCCCTAGTTTATGAGAGGAGGGAGATTTCTAGTTTCCTTAAGGGAACCCCCCTCCCACCATTTCTTCCATGCATCTAGTAAAGATTCTCCATGCCATCTTAAAGCAAACCCTAGATGACTTTTAATCAAGTTACATACCCCTAAAGCAAAAGAACATGGCAGGAAGAGATAATCCAATTATTCCTCATAATTATTTCATAATTCACGCCAACTAGGACCAACCATATGCCTATTTTTAGAATTTTCCCCTATAGGGTATTGTTATTCAAAATATGCCATTGAAAAGGACGTGCTTTAGATAGGCATTTGATCTTCTGTAGTTTCTTCCACCATCATTCCAGCACCCCATGTTTCTGGTTTTAAATTATATACAAATACTAAGATTTTGGTGTGTATTCACATGACAATGTATGTACCCATGCAAGGATGTCTTCTCTATCATGGATGCAAACTGTGAGGTGTTTAAAGTTGCAATATAATTCTACCATAAATTTGCAAAGTTGTCATATAAATTTAACTAAAGTGCATACATCCACCCCAAATCCCAAGTAGAGGTTTGAGTGTCATCGACCACCTGATTTAATGTATTTTCCCGCTTATAATTTAGTAGAAGGAACATCTCTTGGGGAAGCTGATGATTCTCACCACAACCATCGTAGGGGTCAATGCTTGTCTTTACCTTTGACCCATATCCAACCTTCTAGGCCAAACCCTCCCGAATTATAGAAAAGGAAGATAGTGAAACTTTCTAGACCATTGATATATTAGGCCTCTTCTTGTCAGCTAGATGAATCCATGCTTCTAAAGAGAAGAGGAAGATATATTTTTTGTAAACCAAAACCTTCCACAAGTTTTTTTTGTTGAAATCAACCTCCAACCAACCTTCACTTCCAATGCCTTAGAGAATGATGAAAGTATTTTTAATCCCCATCCACCCCAAATATTGGTTAAAGAGATCTTACCCCATTTCACTAATCTACCAACTCCAGAAAAACACTTGTAGGTCCAAACCTTCATTATTCTCTTAATATTTGTAGGTCCAAACCTTCATTATTCTCTTAATATTTGTAATGATTCAATTCCATTCAACCTTTTTTACAATCATTTGATTAAAATGGAAACCCAGATATTTTAATCCATCATTAAATTTGTATGATTGGAAAGAAATTAAATTTTTAACATTGACAAATTCATCCATAGAGAGGACGAGAGGAGAAATTCTTTATTTAAGATCATTTTTTTGCATTCAAGTAGCCTTCTGAAATAAATTCAATGCATTTTAATGACATAAATGTTGTTTATAGATCCATCACAAAATAGTAATATGTCATAAACAAACAATAAATGTATAATGGTTAGGTCTTCAGCCGCCCATGAGCCTTTTAAGTCCCCCCTTCTTTTGCGTATGCTAATATCCTACTCAAACCTTATGCTACCAAAAGAAACAAAAGGAGAGATATGGAGCATCCCTATCCAAGGCTTCGTTGAGCATGAAAGAAAGTTGATCCAACTCCTTTTATTAGGACAACGAAGGAAACCAATGTAATACAAATCATCACACAATTTATGAAGGGGGCTTGAAATCCCATATGTACTGTGAGGAGAAGACAAAGGTAAACCCAGGTGACTCTATCATATGCTTTGGAGAGGTCGATTTTGAGCACCAGAAATTTAAGTTTTTGGAACTTTAAGCTATGGAGACCTTCTTCCATGACCTCAGTGGCCTCTTGCATTTACCTTTCCTCTAGAAATGCAAACTATTCCTTAGAGATATTATCCAATAAAATCAGATTCAACATATTTGCTATGATTTTTGCAATTACCTTATATATAAAGTTGCATAACGAAATAGACCTGAAGTTGTGAAAGGATTGAGGGGTTTTGGATTTACGGATGGGACAAATAAACATCAAATTGAAATAATGTAGCATCCAACCTAAGGAATGAGAGTCCTCCACAACTCTTAAAAGGTCTACCTCTATAATATCATACAACCTAATGAAGAACTCCACCGACCATGTGTCAGGACCCAGACTCTTGTCCTTCTGAAAGTTGTGAAAAACCTTTTGCAATTCTTCCTTAGTAATATCCCTCATGAGGTTTTGCTTATCCTAATCATTATATAAAGGGAACAATTGAGCCAAACATTTTACTTCAATAATAGTTGCTTTAAGGGGGGGCGGGGGGGGGGTGGTGTGTGGTGAAGACCCTCAAAATTGACTTGATCAGAACACTCCATAACCCTCTTTAGAGCCTCGAAACCCCAAGCTTCGCCTCACATTTCCTTACACTTTATTGTTAAGTTTTACTATTTTATGCCTTACTAGAGGTGATTATTGTATTTTCATGTGTTTTCTTACAAAGTTAATGTGAATTTAAATGAATTTACTCATCTAATAGTTGGAAATTTTTGCAACGTCTATATTGTGTAAGTACCAGGGGGAATTATCGCTAGTTACCAGATCAAGTGCTTGAGTATATCTACTAGACAAGCACATCCTAGATGGAAATGGGAGAAGAGACCTCGACAATTGGATCTGCATGTCAACTTGGATATTTTTTTACTACAAATCACATAGTCAAACAATCATTGTTTTGTTATCTTCTTATGTCATTTGAAGTTTTATTTAGAAACAAGATTGTTATCAATGGATATGTAGTTTTATCCATTATATTTTTGTAACTATGTATCACTCAGTTTCTATCTTTCTCCACATTTCTCAAACTAGATTTGATCAATAGTCACATTATATATTTTCTTGTAATTAACTGAGAAAAAGTTAGTCGTAATGTTGCCACGACATTGCTGAGTGATTGAGTTACATATGGACTTTGTATTATTTTGGTGACTCTATTCTATAATATAATCACATTGTTGTTGTTTTATCTATTGTGGTAACTTATTTCTTTAGCCTGCAACACTTCCATCCAGGCAGGGCCCCTTACTCTAGAATGCACTTGCATAACTATTTTATATACATGGTGTGATGCTTTATGATTTCTATCGAGTTGTAATTTCAATTTTGTAAATGGTTATTTCACTTTCTTTTGTTATAGTTAACTAATGTTATTGATTTCTTTATGAGTATTGATTTTGAATTTATTAAATTGTTACTGTGTGTGAAGGGCCTTGTGTGCTTGTGTGTGTTGAGAAACTACTAACTCGGGGATCCACCAGTGTGTTGAGAGATACCCCCAGGATCAACATGAGTGTGAATTGATTGAGTAGCCCTTACTGTTGTTGGATGTGTTGAATATTGATGAATATAAATTGTCTTGAGTATTTGTTAAATGAGAGAAGCATTAAATCAAGTCTAGTAATTGTTAATCAAAATTTTCAATGAGTGATATAGGTTTCCAATCATAACTAATCCTACATATATTGTGTCAGTGCCTCATCATCCTACATGCCCCGGTTGATAATTTAATGAACTCACAATTTTAAGAAATTAAATTACATGTCATTTTTGGCGTCATTTCCAAGGAAGTTCTAAGGTAATAGATATGATTGGTTATATATTTGATTAGACTTTCTCATCTACAGATTCTAAGCATCCTAGAACACAGAGTGGCAGGAGCAGTTAGATGAGAGGAAAGAACTTTTGCATCCACGTTTTGTGGGTTTCCCGCCTCCCTAGATCTAGATTATGTTGGTCTTGCATGAGTCGAGGGAGAGGTAGGAAAGGTAGAGTTAATGAAAAATTTGATACTCCAATTAAAAAAGATAAAACAAAAAGAACCCCCAGTACTAACTTGACAGGTAATAGAACTAATGGGGGAAGAGAAGGTGAATTGTTGGATAACTCAGGCAAAGAAATGGTAGCTAGAAGGGGATATTACTATGCCACCTCCTTTAATGGTCCTAATATTGAGACTGTGTTGGGGAGAGAAGTGGGTCTATCATTCCACAACAATCCAACTATTGGACTTCTGCCCCTAAAATCGGAATTTAGTTTTATCATAGGTGACAAGATGGTTGAAGAAGAAGGTGAGACGAATCTGCCAAAGAAGGAGAATGAGACAACTTTTTACTTTCCAATTTTTGATCCAGCTGTTAATGTACAAATGAAGAACATTTTCCCAACAATACTTTTGCATTTTCAAGGGTTAGCAAGTGAGGATCTAGACACTTTTCCATTTGAATTTGATGTCTTATGTCGTAGTATGGATTATTCAAATGATGCGTAGAGGTGGTTCATGGGACTACCAGAAAAGAGCATCACTACCTAGGAAGACATGAGAATTTCTAAAAAAGTATCAATATTATTGGAAGGCTCATGAACTGAAGGAGGAAATTTTTAGAATGGTACAAAGGGAAGACGAAAGTTTAGAAGACTACCTGGAGAGATTTCTCTATTATCTGTAGCATTCCAGGCAACATAAATTGGATCTTGAAATGAAGAAGGTCCTTTTCTTAAAGGGCTTGACAAAAGAATCGATGAAGATGTTAAATTTGATGGGAGAAGGAGATATCTTGGTGCTTACTTTTGGTTATATTGTTGAAGTATGTAGCTGATATTCATGTGGACAAGTACTGACAGTGAAAGGCTCTTGATATTTCCTTACAAATTAAAAATTGAATTATAGTGGAGTAACCAAGACAGAAATGGGAAATATTTTGGAAGATTTTAAAATGGATACCTTAAGCACTTTGAGTTTACAACTTGACAATCTTAGTTTCAAGAAGAAATAGGAAGAATGGCGCATTTCTCTTGATATTTTTTATCCCAAGTGTTGGAAGAGGCAACCTAGAAAAGATTATCCACTCAATATTCTTGTCATTTGTGCCATCTGTGCAAAATACCACTCCACGAATAGTTGTCCTTCTTTACCAGGATTGAAAGTGATATACCATGGGGATGATCCCACAATGGAGCAGTTGTATTCATTAGTAACCAAGAATTCATGGAAAACTAGGCCACAACGTACATATTTTAACCTTGTGGCCATGATTTTTTCACATTTTTCAAACCTACAATATGCATCGTGGAATGTTGCCACACGTTGGAAAATGTGGCCCCAACAACTGCCTCAAAGCCAATCCTGAAAATAGAGCTAGCGAGGACCATGCTATGAAACCCTACCCCTGTATCCTTATTCACCTTAGCCTCGGTATCCTCCGCGTTATTAAAACCATTTCTACAGAAATACCAAACATCAACATCTTTGTAGAAATCTCTGAATACTCAATTATAGTTTCCTTCAATCCAACCTTCTAGGAAAAACTAGTTGCCTAAAAAACTTGTCACTAACCTGAATAAAGAAACCCATCCTGTCTTACAAGCTAAGTTGCATCCCTTTCCAACCTATGTCATTACTCATATAGAAGTCAAGGATATCCATTTACGATTAGGAAAGATGTTGTCAAATTCTGGCCCAATCATTATAAAAGAGGATAGATAGGAAGAAGTTCCTACTCCTGTACAAAGAGCCAATAAACCTACACCCTCTCAGTAAGATAATGGGCCTTCGAAATAGTTGTATAATCCTCCTTTTCCTGAGAGGCTGATAGAGAATGGACCAATAAAACTTCCTAAACAAGATGTACTTAATGAATTAAGAAATATTTGTGTTAAAATTCCCCTGTTGTAAGCTATTCGAGAAATACTTATTTATGCTAAGAAAGTAAGGGAGTTGTGCTTAAAGAAACTAGGGAGTTAATGGAAGGAACCACCTACTATTCATCTTGTTGGGAAGCATGTTCATGTGATTACTGGAATGAATTTAGCAGATAAATATTTTGTTCCTGGAAGTCTTATTATTTCAATAAATAATAATGGAGTATGTGCTCCTAGCACTTTGATCAACCTTGGAGCAATCATTAATATTATGACTACACATATCATGGGGCTTCTTGTATTAACTGATCTTCATCCTACCCCAAACATTCTGGAACTAGCAGATTGGTCTAGGATTAATCCAGAAGGAGTTTTGGATGATGTAGTTATTTCTTTATATTCATGGGAATATCTCGTGGAATTCATGGTTGTGCAAAATAAATAAACAATTGGAGGAAATCCAATAATCCTTGGGAGGCCATGGATGGTACTGCAAATATATTTATAGGTTTCAAGTATGGAAGCATGTTTATCTCTCATGGTGGATTTGTGAAATAGATTTCCCTATATCCACCTGCAAAGTCTCTCATGGAATCGAAGGAAACCCCATGGTTCAATGAGGAAACAATTCAACCTATGTGTATAGTTGATTAGGTAAAGAATTTCGAGGAATGTTCTAAATAAAATCGCTTAACTATTTTCTATGTAATTTGGGCTCTTATGTTTTTGATATTCATCCATTTGAGTAGATCCTAACAGATTATGTATAGGAAACATATTATTTTACTACTTTGTCCTTATTAGGTATGATTCTACTGAAATAACATCTTAAGAAAAAGAACCATGTTGTATCTCTGTTGAGGTAAGTCTTAGTCAATTTTTGAATATTAGTGTTGAACTTACTGACAAGCAGCAAAAATAAATGACAATTTCTACAAGAACAAATAAAGGCCTTTGCACGGGATTACCAGGATATGAAAGGGATCAATCCTACATTTTTTTCTCATCATATCTATGCGCAGGTTGATGCTTGTCTTGCCTAGCAACCGTTGAGGTGTATGAACCCAACACTTAATGAAGTAGTGAAAGATGAGTATCAAAATATCCTTTATGCAAATTTAATCGACCTGATATCTAATAGCAAATGGGTTTCTCCCTTATTAGTTCTCCCAAAATCTTCAAGTAAATGGCGACTATGTGTAGACTTCGGGGAATTAAACAAAGCTATTATGAAGGATTATTTCCCCCTTCCTTTTATAGATCAAGTCCTAAACAACCTAGCAGGTAAGAAATAATTCTCCTTTTTGGATGGGTTTAGCAGGAATAACCAGATTCAGATTGCTCCAAAGGATCAAGAGAAAACTACTTTCACTTGTCCTTACAGAAATTTTTGCCTATTGATTTTTACATTTTGGGTTGTGTAATGCCCCAACTACCTTTCAAAGAGCAGTGTTGGGAATTTTTTAAAATTTGATCCATGGTTGTGTTGAAGTGTACATGGATTATTTTATTGTCTAAAGGGATTCCTTCCAGGAAGCTCTAGAAAATCTCAAAAAAGTATTAATTCTATGCGAGGAGGCACACCTTTCCTTGAGTAACATAAAATGTAGGATGATGATGACTAACATTGTTGTGCTTTGTCATGTTGTTTACATTATAGGTAATGAGGTTAATCATGCCAACATCAAGGTTTCATCCCAATTACTAGTCCCTACAATGCAAAAACAGGTGAGAAGTTTCCTTGGTTTTGCAGGATATTATCAACGCTTCATCGAGGGATTTACAAAGATCACTATGTCTTTTATGAAGTTATTGTCTAAAGATGTTGTTTTCTTATGGACTAGCCAGTGCCAGGATGTGTTTAAAATTTTGAAAGCAAAAATCTTGGTTGCTCCTATTTTGAGGGGGTCCAACTGGGATTTACCCTTTTATATCTCCACATACGCTTCAAATATGGCTTTTGGAGTCCTCCTTGGGAAAAAGCATGACATCTGTTATTATGCGGCTTATTATACTTGTAAAAATTTAACCCACACTGAATTGAATTACACTATGACAGAGAAGGAGTTCCTCTCAGTGGTGCACCCTATTAACAAGTTCATTCACATAGACCATGCAACTATTCAAATCTTTATGAACAAACCTATAACCAATGGGAAGATCACGAGATGGATTTTGTTGTTACATGTATTTAATGTTACAATTGTGAATTATTCTGGTAGGGATAATTTGGTTTCTAATTTATTTTTTAGTGTTCAATCTTAAGGAAATGATGTTCCTGTAATGTAGAATTTCCTAATGAACAATTATTTGTTGTTTCTATTTACCTACCCTTGTTTGCAGATATTGAAAATTACCTAGCTACGAGAAAACTACTAGCAAATTTTCTTGCTCGTGAAAAGCATAAAATCATAAATAAACTATTCATGGATTAATGATGATTTATTTTACAGAGGTGTAGATCTTTTTATTAGATGGTGTATTCAAGAGGATGAAATCCTTGACATTATGAGAGCTTGTCACAATAAACCCTATGGAGGCCATTTTTCAAATAAGCACAAAGTATTGGAGGATGGATATTATTGGCCTAGCATATTTAAATACGAGAAGAAATAAGTTCACCAGCATGACAACTTCCAGAGGATAGGGAGGTCAGTTCACGTAGATGAGATTCCATTGCAACCACATGTATTAGTTGAGCCATTAGAAAGGTGGCCCTTGTATTTCATAAGTCTGGTCACACCAATGTCCATAAATAATAATTATATTTTGGTGTGCATGGACTACACAAGAAAAATGGGTCGAGGTCAAGGTGTTATCATGAGTGAATGAACATGAAATCACAAGATTTCTCTATGAGTATATCTTTACTTGGTTTGGGGTGGTACAGGAAATTGTTACATACCAAGGGACACAATTTACATCCAACCTGATTAAATTTATTATATAATAGTATCATATTAGACACTGAAATTCAACACTGTATCACCCTTAGGAAAATGGGCAGGTAGAATCCACAAATAAAGTATTGGAGGCCATTATTACTAAGATTATTCAGATACATCATAAATACTAGGAGGACTAATTAATTGAAGCTCTCTGGGCCTACAAAACAACATGGAGGAGTACAATCAGATGCATACCATATGATTTTTTCTACAGGAAATATGTTATGCTACCTATCAAGTTTAAAATTCATACTTTCTGAATTGCTTCTTAGTTTGGATTAGATTTGAGTGAAGCATAGAAACAAAGAATTTTTCAGTTGCAGCAGCTTGATAAATTTATCTAGTAGGAGTAGTTCCAACAGGGAGACTGGTTTCTTCCTTTTTAGTCCAAACTTAAGGATTTAAAAGGAAAAAAAATTATGACTCATTGGCGGGGGCCATACAAAGTGGATTTTTTTTTTTAAATGGGTCAGTTCGAAACCATTAATGATTAATAGAAGTATTTTCTTGTCAATGGACATAGGCTGAAGTTCTACTGAAAACCGATGTCCAAGGAGGAATTCGTAGTTGAAATATGTAAGGACAATGGAATGGAAGTAGTGGAGCATGTAGGTTATCTTCCTAATTTTATTATTAATTCTCCTCTTTCCATTAGAAAAAAAAAGGAATAAATTTGGGGCCTAATTATGAAAACTAACTTGTAGCATGATTAGGTTATTAAATATATTGTTATCATTTTATTTTATTTTCTTATCATGAATCTTCTAGAATTTTTTACTTATCTTGTGTTAGTAGATGAGGGATTTCTTAAGGCCCTCCTTCTAACGGTTCTTCCCCCATCGACTTCAACACCTTATCTAGGGAGGGGAACTAGAGATTATTATAGTACCTTCAGGTTTGCATACATCAATGCAGGTTCTCTCGCCGCTGAAAATAAACGAGAATACATTAATGTCTCCTGGTTATTGGATCTTGCAAGTGACTTGACTTTAGCTCATTTTTTGTACCTTGCAAGATGTACTGGGGTACCTTGGATTCCATTAACATTAAAGGTGGACAACCTCGTGTTGGTTAAAAACATACATCAATGACTAGTAATCCAACGATTCTCCCACATGCTCGACTTTAGCTCCTTGATTCTCCCACATGCTTGACTTCAACTCAAATATTTTCATGATGGGAGATTGTACCTGATTATAATGTTCTCTAGCGAATGTGCATAATCATCACATCTCTTCTCAACGATAATCTATCACCATTTGAGTGAGTTTGTTTCATTCTATTTTTTTTTATTATTATATATTTTAAGCACATTCTATTTATTAATAGAAGTCAATTTTTACTATATCTTTGTGTTTTTGTTATAAGTATGTGTTTCATTTTGTTCCCTTCATAAATATGGATCACTCAAATTCATATACATGCATGTAAGTCCATACACGCTTAATCCTCTTATCCTCTTCTTACATGCTTTGAACAACACACACATCCTTAGTTTTTATGCACTTTTCCTTTAGAACTTCCCCTTCTTCTAGGTAGCAAAACATTTCCACAGCTAAGACCCCCACAAAAATCTTCTTATTTTCAATTCCCCTATTATCTTCTTTCTCCAATTCCCTTATGGTTATTTGTATGGCACATACATTAGTTTTTATTTGTTGTCTTTCTTCATTCTATTTCATTATTTTCCTAATCACTTACATCTCATCCCTGATTAACTCTCCCTTTTTTGGCTCACCCACTTCATTTTTTCCAGCGTTAACCTACACAAACAAGTATATAACACTTACTCTATTAATCCGACAACCCTTGGTATGGCTTCCTTGGGCCAATTTGATGTCCTAAAACACTCACATGTGCCCCATTGCTTTCAAATGCCACAACAAAGATCACTAAAGCAAGTGAACTCTTGCTCCACAATTTAACTTTATCTCACAAATCTCTCTTTGGCTTGTCAACTACTTACTCTCTTAAAATTGTTCACAATATGGTTTTCCATGGCCATACATTACCTACTAGAAAAAAAATTGTACTTATGTGAAATATAGTGCTCCTCAAGAACACTTAGATATTCTATAATTCTTCTTTTTTCAGTGGCTAAGTCTGCAACTATAAACCTACAACAATTGTTCACCTCTCTGGGCCATCTTCTTCTCTAACAATCAAGTTTCTCTATTACCAAAATGATGCAAAGAAAAGGAGCCAGTCAAAAAACATATTAAATATAGATAGGTTGTTATACAAACTCATAAATAATTAGTAGTTCACTCTAAATTTATATATGGAATTATGCTATTTTGGCACAAACAAGTGTGATTATCAGTATTATGAATACACAAGACACAACATGTTGATCATAATGATTACATTTTGGACTTCTCTCAACCATATTATATTTAATAATTTCAAAATGAAAATGGTCTATTGGTGTATATTCCAAAAAAGATTGACTTTTATCTTGTCTATTAGCACACAATCCAAATAATGGTGTCTTGCTAAATCCTAATGACATATGTCATGCATAACTCCTATGAGTGCTTCTACAACACTCCTTTGGGAAATCTCTCTAGCATTACTCCACTAGTTTCCCCTTTTATGGCATAGTAATCTCCTTCGAGATTATTCTTGTAGAAATGCTCCTTTGAGCATACCCCCCTCCACCTGTACTCAGTCATTCTCCTTGAAGTATACCCACACAACAATGAAGGGTGCACAATTCCATTGCCCACTTGATAAAGACTCCTAACAAAACTAATCATAAAATCTAAGTTAGAATTGGGAGTGGGTACACTTTTCAAAGTGTATGCATCCACATTCAAGCTTCTAGAAGCTCTAGGACACATGGAAGGTTGTCTGCTATAAATCTATTTTCTCAAATCTAGCTAAGTGTAAATGCATTCACTATGTGCCCAGCTTCATAAATTAAATAACAAGAAGTCAATTTCCTATTAGACAATACAACCAAACAATAATGTCATTCCCTTATCTGTAATCCCAATAGAAATGTTACTCTAACAAGGGAAATCAAAGTATTACCATAGATAAAATGTTTGATCTTACTATCATACAATTACATCATTACATTTTTAGGGAAAACCAAGCCTAACTACCATGGGACAACTATTGATACACAAGCCAAAAAAGAGCATAAAGCATGTTATCTATATGCCCTATAGCATGCAAATAATCCTATGAGCATATTCTTATCTCCTTGTACTCTTAGTGCTCTTTTATTTCTCCTCATAAGTGTTAAGAACACTACCAAACTCTCTTGCATAGACCCTCTAATAGAACTCCTCATTTCCTCCTCTCCTAAAGCTTTGTTGGTGACTTCTCCATGGCATAGAAAGATACTCTAAGCTTATTATTGTACAAGTGCACTTCTAAGCATATCTACCTCTACATACACTCAATCATTCTTCTTAATATCACTACAAGGAAAAGACCTTCTAGCAGAGGTTTTTAGTGTTATAAATTGGAAAAAAATCTCAAAAAAACATGTGCTAAAAAATTTGTTTGGGATAGCAGAGGTTTTAACAAGACTTCATTACAACTAAAAAATCTTGGTGGTCAAAGGTTCTAGCGGATGCTTTTTTCAATGCGCTTACTGTAACAAGTAGCACCGATGTGCTACTGTTGGGTCCCTATAATACTAGTGATTACCCCATTACTATTGTAGTTATACCCCTTATTAATATTGTTGTGTCCCTATTGCCCCCATATTGTTATTGCTATGCCCCATAGAATCCCTATATTGTTATTTTTGTGGCTTTATATTATTATTGTTAGGTCGGCTAGATTATATTGTGACTCCTTAGACTCCTATATATGGATAGGGAGGTTTTGTCATTTGAATAATCCAAGAATTGTTCATTTATGTAATGTAAAGGAGGTTGCCCCCTCGAAGAGGCTGACTTTTAAGGCGTTGATCTATCTTTTCTATCTTTTTTTGAGCTGGTTTCATAACATTTGGTATCTGAGTTTTGGATTCTAGGTTTTCACTGCTCCAAACAGGTCATTGTGGAATTTTCGCTATAACTTTTTTCTGTGATGTTTCAGAAGTCACAAAAAAAAACCCATTTGAGAAGAAATTTCTCTGAAGCTTGGGTCCAAATTTCAGAGCTTTTCACGCTATATTTGCGGAGATATGATCTGAGGAAGTTGGTCTTTTTGCAGACTCCTGAATTACGTTCCAAACAGGTGACCTGGGGAAAATCATCATAACTTTCTCTCTGGGGATCAGATTGAAATTTCATAAGAAGATACAAAATGAGGACGGACTATAGTTTTGTTTATGCATTTTTCAGATCCAAAGGTCGAAACAATGACTCGTGGCACGTCGTACAAGTTTGCTCTACTGAACTAGTCTATACTCAAGTCACTGTGGGAGATTTCACATAACTCTTCCTTGGAGAATCCAATTTGGGTCAGACTTGTGGCATTGGAAAGAGGCCACAGAGGGCTACTACAAGTCACAAATTCATAACTAGACGATTGGAAAGTACAGAAATACATCAGAGGAAATATCGAGCTCCTACAAAGTGAAAAAAGGTGTGTAGATTTTCTTAAATTTTTGCTTAAGCTTGGTTTGAAAATTTATTTTGAAGGAATTCAAAAGGCATAGTAG
>APFE031550391.1:142911-200304 GCA_000404065.3 Pinus taeda
TGTATTATTTTAACATCCTTGTGTCATTAATGTTTTAAAAGCATCAGTGTGCTTTGATCTAAAAACTGCACCGGTTTGGTTTAAAACCTATTTTAAATTTTAATTTCACATAAAATGGAATACTAATCTCAAACTATCCTTTAGAATGCATCCACATGAATTATAGTAGTTCATAGTATACATTTTCCACTTAAATTTGCCTTATTCTTGAAAAATGGTCTAAAAACTATATTGAAATTCAGATAGTGGTTATATGGTTGTCGACATTAATTTTGGATATGCACACAAATTTTTATTTCTGATTTTTCTCAAATGGAGGGACAAAATATCAATAATATCTGCAAATGGCCAATTCTTCAAATTCTAGCTCATTCCATATTGCTGATCAAACTCCTTCATAGAGTTCTCCCTTTCCATCTCCAGTAAGTTCATATTTTATTCATATTTATCTAATTGAATTTATTTATTTTTAATCCATGTCAGTTTGAATAAAAATGTATCCAAGGAACCTAATTCAGAATCAAGTTCAAATGCAAAAAATATTACTCCATATTATTTTCAAAAACTTTGGAAGATCTTATCTGGAGCAACATATCACAAGAGGTTGGTAGTTGAAAATGGACAAACTCTTCACCCTATCAATTGGAACATGGCATCTTCCAGCCGCAATCCTAGATCAATGATGGTAATAATTGTTTGGTATAATGTAATTTCAACAAACCAACTGCACTGACATGCTTACTAATATCACTGATATTGTACTAATGGCGTTCAATATTTTTTGAATTTAGGATTCTGGTGGTGATGAGAAACCTACCTACCATCTTTTAGATCACTCCCAATACAATGTCAAATCAGGAGAGGGTTCCATTAAGAGCAACAACCTGAGAGGAAGCATACAAAAAATGGTTAAATCAACCACTTATTCAATTCCTACTATGTCCAGATTTACCAATTAGGAATAACTACAACAATAGTAGTTCTTCATCACAAGTTGGAAATGCAAGAGGAAATTAAATGGATCTTGGTATGGATGATTACTTACGGGATACGACTTCCATGGAAGCAATGTTGTTAGATGCATTCTAGTATAATGAGCTAGGTGATGATGCTAATATCACTGATACCTTATTCGAAAGTCTATTATTTGCTTCTACCACCCCTCTCTTTGGACCTAGCAGTAAGTCAAAGTCTACTCAGATGGGGACAACGATGTTGTTATATAATGTGAAAGAAAATTTTTGCATGTCAAATGCATGTTTCTTGGCAATGTTGAGGTAATTGACTTCATGCATGATTGATCAAGTTCCTTATATTTTGTCATGCAATCAAATTTAAAAATGGTTGATTTTATGAATGTTAAATATTGACATTGTACAATTATATTCCCCATCATCTGTAGAATATTCAAAGATAAGGTTCTTCTGAGTGATAATGTCTTGTCGAGTGGTTGCGAAGAGGAAAAGCAGTTGTTGAAAATGTTGGGTTTGAGTAGATATCATATCATGCATGTCCAAATGATTGTATTCTATATAGAGGATAATATGCAGACAAAGAGATATGTTTGAAATGTGGGCATGAAAAGTACTCTAGTTGAAAAAAAAGGTAAATCACTTGGTCATTCTCATAAGATATTGAGGCACATGCCTGTAATCCCAAGGATTCAAAGAATCTATGTTAGGTCCCTATACTATTAGTGTAGCCCCTTATTATTACTAGTGCAACCCCCTTATTGTATTGTTGTGCCCATGTAGTCCCCATATTGTTATTATTGTTCCCCATAGAAGCCCACTATTATTATTGTTGTGCCCTTACATTGTTATTGTTATGTCGGCTCTGATTATATTGTGACCCCTTAGACTCCTATATATAGAAAGCAGGTCTCGTCATTTGTATCATCTAAGAATTGTTCATTTGTGTAATGTCAAGGAGGTTTCCCCCTCAAAGAGTCTGATTTTGAAGTCATTGATCTATATTTTCTATCTTTTTGTGAGTTGTTTGCGTAACATTTGGTATCAGAGCTTTGGATTATAGGGTTTCATTGCTTCAAATAGGTCCTCGTGGCATTTTATCTATAACTTGTTTTCTACGAGGCTTCAGAAGCTGAAACAAAAACCATTTGAGACAAAATCTTGATGAACGTCGTGTCTGAATTTAAGATCTTGTCTTGCTATATTTTTAGAGACATGATCCAAGGAATTTAGGATTTTTGCAGGCTCTTGAATTCCATCTCAAACAGGTGACCTTGGGAAAATTGTCATCACTTTCAATTTTCAAGAACTTTTCTTGAACTCTTTTTGGGAAGGAAAGGAATTTGAATTAAGGAGTATCGTAGGGAAACCAAGAAAGATAATTAGCTCTAATAGCATGACAAAGCTTCTAAAGAAATAACAACGGGGACAAATATCTTCACTACAGGTTCAAACAACGAAATCATCTATTTCTCTAGATCTCCAAAAAGTCTTGGACAATCATTCTAAGATTCAAGTAGTGGAAGATTAAATTGAGCATCAACAACAAGTTCTCCATCTCTTAAAGGATAACCTCACTTTGGCACAAAAGAGAATTAAACAATAGGCAAATCAACATCGCATCGAAAGAAGTTTTGATGTAGGCGACTGGTTATTTTATGGCTACAACCATACAAACAAATGTTCCTCAAGCAAGCTAAGAAAGATAATAAATTATCACCAAAGTACTATGGTCCTTACAAGGTGTGGCAAAAGATTGGTACTATGGAATACAACTTGGAACTTCCTGCATCTTCCCGAGTGCACCCAGTTTTCCATGTTTCATGCTTAAAAAAGGTTATAGGTGACAAGCTCCCAGTTCAAACAATATTGTCGGAACTTGACGAGGAATAAAAAATCATATTGGAACCTGAAGCAATCATGGAAATAAGAACCCGACAACTATGAAATCGATCAATTTCAGAGTATCTCATCAAGTGGAAGAGCTTAACCGCTAGATATTATGCATGGGAAGATGAGAATTTTATACAGAAGCATCCAGAACTGCTCAAGCATTGAGGACAATACTTTTTGAAGAAGAGGGGCATGTTAAGTCCCTGTAATACTAGTGTAGCCCCTTATTATTATTAATGCAACTCCATCATTGTATTGTTGTGCCCATGTAGTCCCCATATTATTATTATTGTGCCCCATAGAAGCCCACTATTATTATTGTTCTGGCCTTACATTATTATTGTTATGTCAGCTCTGATCATATTGTGGCCCCCTAGACTCCTATATATAGAAAACAGGCCTTGTCATTTGTATCATCCAAGAATTGTTCATTTGTGTAGTGTAAAGGAGATTTATCCCTTGAAGAGGCTGATTTTGAAGTTGTTGATTTGTATTTTCTATCTTTTTGTGAGTTGGTTGCATAACACTCTTTCGTTGCAAAGAATTAGATATGTTTCATGGATGGCATGCCTCACACAAAAGTGAGTCGAGAGTTATGTGAATCCAAATAGATTCAATAGCCATGAAGCATATAGAGTATACATGGCCTAAAAAAATTCAAGGATTAAGTACGAAGACTACGATTCAGCATAGCCATGGATGGTGTCAACCCATATTCCCTCCAAAACATCAAATGTTTTGTTTGGCCTATAATAATTATCAATAACAATACCCCCCCATGGTTGTCTGTGAACAAGGAACATCTTATGTTGGCTCTCATAGCCCTCGGTAGAAGACAAGTGAAGAATATGGATGTCTACTTACAACCATTGGTAGAGGAATTGAAGGAATTATGGGAAGAAATACATGTGTACAATGTATCAATACCCATCGCAACAGATAGGAGTTTTACGTTGTATGGCATATGTGCTTATACCATACACGATTATACAGGCTTAGTAGTTTGATCTGGTAAATTCCATTCTTATTGATATGTTTAGTAACAATATTGTTTCACATATTAATTTAATTCACTCCAATTGTTCAGATCTTCATGGTCACTAACGTGTCGGCCTATATACAATAATTTTGCAGGTCTTGCAATAAAAGGGTATCATGGATGTAAATGTTGTGGACCTTCTTTGAAGGTTAGGTAGTTCGACCACCTACGAAAGCCAGTGTATGACTACTCCAGAATATTCCTCCCATAAGAACACCCTTACAAAAGAGAAACATCTTCTTTCAATGGTAAACTAGAGAGAACCCAAAGGCCTTCAATAAAGACACCATCTTAATGGCTTATAACATATGAGAGAGAGAAGGAGAAGGAATTTGCATAAATGTTCAATTCAAATGGGGAGCCTATGTTCGATGATCCAAAATTATTCGACTCCTATGTTGAGAAATTTCCCATTGGGATGATAAGTAAATATGTATTTTATGAGCTCCCATATTGGGAGCATCTTAAGGTTGCCCACTTACTAGATCTCGTGCATATATTTAAAAATGTTTCATATTCTTTATGAAGGCACATATCATCAAAATAAAGGGACACATTGGTTGTTAGGAGAGATCTTATTTCTTCAAAATCTTAAAATAAACATTGGCTAAGACAAGAAACTAGAGGAGAGGGTGGTCCCTCTTGGTCTTTCAAAGAAGGTGATGTCCCGTGGATTTTAAAGAAAGATGATCTTTATTTGACAAAGGAAGTTAAAATGAGTGTGAGGGTGCCTTCTTTATATGGGTCTTCACTATGGCATTACTTCACTATGGAAGATACCTTTTATGGGTTGAAATTGCATGACCATTTGAACCTTCTAAGAGTATGTATGTCAAAAACATGATTTTATTATTTATTTTACTTTTATGTAATCAGATATTTTATAATTAACTTTTGCATATTGTACTATTCACTGTGTAGTTTCATTATCCTCTACATGTGTGTGGGTGTGTGAACCATGACTTCCCCAATACCTATGATCTGCCATATCTAAATTATCTACATTTGTATGTTAGATTACATGAAAGGATATTCATATGGCTAGAATTCCATGGTGGAATCAAGAGATAGGTGAGATTGTTTGCATGTTTGAGAAGGAGTTTCTGATGAGTTTCATGGAACTTGCAGGTTCATCTTCTAATTCTCCTAGTAGATGAGGTTGAATTAGTTGTGGTCGTTTCTTGTTGTTGGATGTTCTTCTTAGATAGGTGACATGAAGAAATTAAAAGGTTTTGTTTGACAAAGGGAAAAACCTAAGGGTTCTATGGCAGAGGGGTATATACCATATGAGTTTTTCTATTATGTTAGTGAGTACATCAAGTAGATCGACAACACACGAGGTGTGGCAATTTGGGATGATGAAAGACAAAAGAGAAGGGGAGCTTCTCAAAATGGATGGAAAGAGGGGCATGATAAAGAGTAAGACTAGGATTATCATTTGTCAAATTACTACACAGTAACTATTCATACTGAACTTCATATTAATGCATATTTTGATTTCATACGTACTAAATATATATATGTTGGTTTGATTTGATCATCGGCGAATTCAGAAATTGAAGCAATCAATAAATTCATTCCTTACAATATGGTAGAGACACAACCGTCAGTCGCATTATACGAAGAGAAGAGGAGGAAATGGGATAGTGACAGGAAATAATTCAAATGGTTGAATGGTAGAAGTGTGCCTTATCCTTATCATTTAAAAGAAAATATGTCAATGACATACCCTAACGATTGGGTTTTTGATCAAGTCAGACAGAAATACGATGCATCTGGTCATTACCTGTGTGATAAAGAGGATGTGCTAAACATAGGGATTAGGTGCAGCAACTCGGTAACTATATTCTCTTTTTGTACCACTTTAACTTCATACTACATCTTTCAATTGTAACATATATATATATATATATATATATATTATATATATATATATTATATATAATATATATATATATATATATTTTTATATATATATATATTATATGTTTGAGTTATTAGACACATGATACTATGACTTTTTCACTTCTTTATAGGTTTTAATTTGTTCCCATCTATGTGGGCATATGGACATCATTTTTGCATGGAGGAATTCAATGATGGATGCATGACACAAGACTGTGGAGTGGAAGTCGAGTTCGACCGATCTAGTCATGCTAACCACTGCGATCAAAACCTAATGCAGGGTACATTAGCTTATGTTGGAATGATACAAGAGATCATTGAAGTGGACTTCTCTTCATTCCAATGTGTTATTTTTATGTGCAAGTGGTGGGACACCTTTGATCGAAATAATGTAAAGGAAGATCGTGATAGTGGGATGATATCTATCAACTCTAGAAATATGTGGCACGAAGCTAGGGAGCCTTATGTTTTCCCAAAACATTGCAACCATGTGTTTTTTTACCCAAATGTGTTGGATAGGGATTGGTGGTTCGTATTAAGACATGACCCTAAATCAAAACATATTTTTTAGAACAATAGTGTTATCATGCCAAGAGGAAGATAATCAGGGAGATGAGAACGGACAATGATATGTTCTTTTTATTTCATCATTTATACTATTGTTGTATGTTTTGTTGTCATTATTTTGCTAATTATATAAAAACATTATTCATCTTGTTGGCATATTATAATATAATTGGTAAGATTCACAGACGTTTTTACATGTTTTTTTGCAGTAGAAACATTTTTACAGTACTTAAAACTATGTATTTCCAATTGTGGTATTATTTTAGTGACTATCGTGTGATAAGTATGTGGAAAAAATAAAAGTTTTCTTAGTTGTTCATTAAGAAATAATCAAATATATTATTTGTCAAAAGTTTAAATCTAATTTATTATCAATTTTGCATTATTTAACTCATATTTATTATTAAAAACAGTTAAAGTTAAATGTAAGTTAGTACAGTAGCAAATAAAGAACCAAAGTAGCATCAAATTGTTATATCTTTATTACAAGAAAAAAATCCACTTGCTTCTTTAAGGGAGAACATCCAAGAGAAGAAATCTCCAACTACAAATAAATTCACATGAAGCCTTATCATGTTACATTTCTTTATCCTCATCTTTAGAGAGAGATATTTCTAATTCAAGTTGGTAAGGGTTGCAATAAATATTAAATTTAAATTGCTTGAAAATCTCATAACTTTAGCAATAAATTAAATTTCATAAAAATATAAATTTTTAAGCTATAATAAATCTAAATTAATTGCGTTCATACAACTTAGCATGGGAGATATGTCACCTAACGTTAAATTTAAAAATAGTAAAATAATAATTTAAATTAACAAATTAAATATCTTAATAAAAAAAGAAATTAAGGTTGGCCATAATTACAATATTTCAATTTACAACTTAATCTAATATAACTTTATATAGAGATATAAAGTAACCAAAAGTAAAAAATAATAATTGAGCTTTTATTATGAAAAAGAAATGTAATGAATAAACACATATAATTACCTATTTACCTTTTACTACAAGGAAGAAATGTAATTTTTTGACGACACGAGGAAATAGTATTATTGATATTACATTATCTGTAATTCATTTTATGTTCCATTTACATGTGATATTTAAAACAAAAAATATTATTTAATAATAAAATATTTTACTAATAACCATAAGTAAAATATTTCAATGTCCATATTAAATAACATGATTTTATAGATATTTTATATAGAGAAAAGTAAAAAATTTTAAATTGAAAATTTTCTTATATTTTCTCTTTAGCAAGAAAGATTGAGAGAATTCTTATTCCATTAATAATTGTTTTCTACTTCATTTATAAATGTTTCAATGTTTAATATGGATTTGATATGTAACATTTTTCAAAATATTAAGAACTAAAATAATTAAATGTATACATACAGGAAAATATTATGAGGGGTCATATTTTAACATAAATAAAATATTTCAATTTCAACAACATATATATTATATCATCCTAAATACATATGATCTTATTATATCAGCTTAATTTTTACAATCATATTTTCCACCAGACTAAACTTTGTAATTTATAAAAATACCTTTGCATTTTTTTTTAAAGTAAATCGTTTTGCATGCAATTTCATATATAAAAGTTTGATATAAGTTCACCAATATATAATCTATATTAAATATTATTTCATAAAAATAAACATCATGATGATAACCATTTAACAAACGTAAAAATAATTTAAAATACACATTCGAATTCACTACCATAATCTAATTATATGCACCTCTAGCACATATAAATGTCATTATCTAGCTCAAAAATCTAATAAGATAACATGGCATTATCATCGCAATCACATCTAACAAAACACAAATGTTCTAATCTAACATCATCAGCACACACATCCTCAAATTAATATAAATCTCATGTCAAATAATTGGTATATTCACATACACATCTACTTGAAAGCACATTAAATGAACATATCTAACATGACCTAACAATATACACACCAACACCAACATATAAATTAAGTAAATAAACATGAACAAAAAAAATGATATATATATATATATATATACAAACACAGTCAAATGACTACATTGAAGTCAAATAAGTGTAATGAAATATTCGACAAAACAGACATAGTGCCAAGTTGGTCTACAATAGAAGGCGATGGATGGTCAACTACTACATGATCAATGCCTGTCAAACTCATCTTAGGTGGAGAAGGAGGTGGCTAGTCTCCATCAGTAGAAGATGTTGGATGGTCAAGTACGTTTGCACCCTGAACATGATCTAGTGAACTCTAAGGTGGAGGAGGAGGTGGTTGGTCTATTGATGTGTCAGGAGAAGCATGAGGCACATCCTCTAGCTTTGGCATCTCATCATCAGGCGACTGACGAGGAGGTGTACTACTAGAAGGATCACCAACACCCTAAAGGCCATGATCCAATGTGGTGGTACTACCAGAAGCATCATGATCATCACTCTCACCACCATGATCATCATCATCACCCTGATAAGCATCATCACCACCCTCATATGATGTATTTTTTGCTACATGATGTTGGTCTGCATCCCTCATCATTTTCAGTACCATACTAGCTTTAATGATATGCTACATAAGGGACATCATCTCACGTGGATAGTCCATGTACAAACCCATGAAACTAGGATCCATAATGATATCTCAAGGCCTTGCAAAGAGTAATCCCACATCAATCAAAACCTTGACCAATCTATCCCAGTAGTCCATTCGAACTCACAAACCGGGCCTACAACCCCAAACGCCCACATCCCCATGAGGATGTGCCTCACCCTCTTGGGCCTTGCCCATCTCCTCTGACATCCGGTGGGGAAGAAGGCGCGACCCCATCAAAGTTATCGATATCTACAAAATATATAGTACAAATAAATAATTAGACAATTTCATTAAATAATTTAATAAAACATGTTAAATAACGTGCTAGGATAAATTTTATTCTAATTCATTAAAACAAGAAAATGAAACTAGCTTATTAATTTATAGAAAACACTAATACTACCTCTCTCATTTGGAGGTTGAGCCGCTGTGAAGATGATGTTGGGACACCCTCTCCAATCAATCCCCATGTACAAAAATGCCATCGTGAAAAACGCATGGTCATTCTCACTAGTTAGTAGCACCAATTCCTCACAAGGAATCCTAGCTAGAAACTCAGTAAGCCCCTCTTGGGCATCATATGCCCCCCACATACACATATGGATCTTAGTGACTAGCCTAGGAGGGTGACAGAAAAATGTAGGCCTTGTCTATGGAAACCTCTCGAAAAATAAACAAAAAAGCTTGGAAGTGAAAGGGAAGGTCTCCCTCACATGCATCAATGCATGAAATCTATCTAAAGTCATGCGAAACTGCCTTAGAAAAAGGCAGACCGTCTAATACAACATGGCATATGAATCAAAGAATCAACGTAATACAAAAGAGTGCAACTAATGCGCTACCCATCAGTACTAGATTGTGCAATGGTGGTGACTAATAACAAGAGGCGCCTAACCTCCTCTACAGCAAAAAAAGAAATTTATAGTTGTCCAACATGGACTTGAAAAGCTAATGGATGGACCGTATGAGGCCCAACATATCTCAGAGTGTACGCAAGCTGACTCTCAGCTGCAACCCTATGGAGGACATCATGGAACTAGGGAAAATCATCCCCTCTCCTAGATAGGCCAGTGAATAAGTACATGTCCTCCTCAGTGGGCCTATACCACGTCCTAGCACCAACATGGAAAGCCTGCTCTTGGACATTCCATTGGCAGATCAGATGCAGCAAAAATACAAAGTGTGCCTTAAGGGATGTAGCCTCCTCATAGTACTTGAGGAGGCCTACATTCCTCAAGAGAGCTCGGGTCACTATAGTAATATGGAGAGGGTATTGTTAGCTCTGCTACAAATTTCAGCAGCTGGGGGATGAAATGACAACTTGGCCATGTTGTTCATGGTTAAAGAAAGCTTGCAGTGGTCTTATTTTCTCCTCCTCCTTCAGCTTCCTCATACTCTCTTAGCCCTCTGTATCTCTGTTTTCTCCTAAAACCTCTTCATTCCTCATTTTCCCCTATTTCCCCGCTTAATTCCTGTTACCACGCTGCCTCCATTTTTCCCTTACGATGCGATCGGATCCCAATCGCACATTAACCCTGCTGCCTCTTTCCACCCTGTGTCTTCCGTTGCTGCGGTACTGCGATGCGATCTGATTGCAATCGCAAATCGCACCCATGTGTGTTAAGGTTGCGCCTCCCTGTCATCCACCGACGCGATATCGCAATCGCAATCTCAGCTGTTGATCACAGATCACCTGATCCAACGGCTTTCGCCTTAAGTAACCTGTGCAGCTGCTCCCGCACAGTCCGATCTACTCTGCCAAGATCGGACGACGTTTGCACCTCCCGCTACCGAACCCTGCCCACACGTTAACTTGCAATCGCAGCGGTTTTCCGCCTGTCCCATCGTCCACGTGTCAACCTATTATTGTGATCGCTCGACTCTATACATATACCACTCGCCTCCGATAAGCGGTGCAGGAGATACTGCCCGCCAGTAAAACCGCCCGACCCCTCTCGTTAACCCCCATGTTCTTTCGACGCTTGATCGCCGTCGGATCTGCCAGACCATGATCTGACGGCCCACGTGTGTCTATTCATATCTCTCCCGATAGCTTCTATCTCCTTCGTCCATTTGCCAAATCTGATGGCTCATAATTATTTTGCTGCACTCCCGAAGGAAGAAAGTGATCAACTACCTGGTACCCGGTGCAGTTATTTCTCAACTACTGCATTCAACACATTTTGTACCCGAGAGAAGAAAAGGACAACCTCGAGCAGTTAAAGAATTTATCAGTCATGGAGCTTCTTCTGTACAACACTCAGCTGCCCAAGAAGGACAACAGAGTACAAAGAATGTCAAATTCACTCAGTGGAAGCAACAAATTGTAGCAGAGATTTTTATCAGATAGTTAATGTGGTTGGTGGTCCATTATGAACCCTCCACGCATAGGATAGAAGATCATTTTGTAAACAAACTCTATATATATCCAAAAGGCAGATGTAGTCTAGGATGATGGTTGATGGTTTTGGTTTTGATGTAAGATTCAACTTCTGGAGACTGTAACTACTGTGATACCTGCAGCGTCTAGTCTTCATTTTCAGCTAATACAAGCTTCTTTTGCTGTTAATTGCTCACTTTCCACTTCTCCTTTGTTCCAGGCAGTGCTTGTTATGCATTTTTCATTTTCTCTTGATGTTTAGCATTAGAGGGGCTGTCATCCCACCTCTGTGTTAGAATCTAGTTAGTATTATTGAATGTGTATGCAGGTTTCTGTTGTTTTAATGCCAGAGAGCTATCATCCTGTCTGTGCATTAGGAAATAGATTTGCAAACATTTTAATTGGTTGCAACTGGCCATCACAGGGTCCAGTGCATCTGCTGGTGTGATTAGTATTCTTCATCATCACCTTATCCTCAAACTGTGAGTAGTTGGGGGTCTAAAGCCTTGTAGTCTGGGGGTGTTCACCCATGTTTGGGGTTAAGCATAGTAGAAGTGGTTATCTGGCTTGAATATGCATCATTCCTTCCATTCATCCAATTTCCAACATTTTTGTTGAGTTTGTAATGTTCCCGAGCATCTCTGGTATACAACCTAAGAGAGTTTCTTGGGGTGATAACATCAATTGGCGTCGTTGCCGGGGACAGGAGATTGAAGCTCAGCTTCCCTGGGAAATGACATAGTTCCAGATTCTGATAATAGAAAAAGTCTGGGCACATATTCTGGTTGTAATCATCTATCTGGTGACTCCACTGGAGGAAAACCAACCTTTGGCGACTCCACATTATAGTCTTGGCTCAGTTTGTGAGACAGACTCGAAGAAATCCTCAGAAATCACTAGCTGAATCAGTGCCTGACCCTGATAAGATTATCAAGTTGAAGAAAACATCGCAGAAAGGAGCATCAGGATCAGGTAAGCCCGAGAAATCTTATGCATCTCTGCAAGAGGAGGTCATAATTGAGAATAGACAGTTTGAAGAATTAGAACCTTGTGTTGTTAGTGAAGAATCACTTGCAGAGATTCATACTGCTCCTTGTACAGTTAGTTTCCCTTGCGGACCTCAGTTCAAAGAAGCATCCATGTTGTCCATTATATTTCTTTGTCTCTGTCATTCTTTTCATTGATCCATTCCACTCATTTTACTAGTATCCTTCCACTTACCTTAGTCATGGCAGGCCAGCAAGACCTCACAAAGATAGAAAGAATTGTTGTTGCTAGGTATGGACCCTTAGTATTGCCTACCCCTTTGAATTCCATGCCTGCAGGAGATTATCAAGAATTTATGCCAAAGTTTACTGGTGCAGAAGGAATATCAGCTGAAGAGCACCTTGAGTCCTTTTATAGTTATGCTGATAACCTAGATATCAATGAAGAGGATGTCTGGATGAGGGTTTTTGTCCAAAGCCTAGATGGGGAAGCTAGAAAATGGTTCAGAGAATTAACCCCTAGGTCTATAGCAGATGTTGAGGCCTTAGATGATGTGTTCCTAAAGCATTGGGGGGATAATAGAGATCTGCTTTACTACCATACTGAATTTGGGAACTTGCAGAGGGAGAATGTTGAGTTGCTGTCTGATTTCAACATCAGATTCAACCATATGTATAGCAGAATACCAGCTGAAGTGAAACCTACCCCTACTTCTGCTATGATCACTTATGCCAACGCCTTCGATTCTCAGTTTTGCCTGCTGTTAAGAGAAAGAAGATGTGCTTCTTTGGCTGATATGCAAGATGCAGCCTTTGAAGTAGAATCAAACATCATCGCTGCAGAGAGGCTCGGAGGTGATGCTGGTAGGAGAAGACAGGGAGGAGAGTTCCCGTCATCCTCAGATCTTATGATCGATAAATTTTCCAGGATGATAGAGTCATTAGCCTATGAAGTTTCCAGATTAGAGGTTGAGCAGCATTCTGAGCAAGCAGGAGCTCATTGTTCCTTTTCTTTTCCAACTCCAAATCCATATAGAGGAGCACATGAGCATTTGCAGATTTTGCAAAGAAATAAGGTTACAAATGAAGATAGAGGGGTAAAGACCCTTTTACAGAATATAGTCATGGAAGAAGAGCATCCTGATGAAGAGGAGGAGGTCCATGGTTTGGGAGGTGCCCCTTTCCTAACCAGAGCTGCCTATGAAGAAGGATTATCCAAAGGCACTGCTCGTGAGCCTATTGTACCTGCAAAACAACAAGCTGATCAGCAGAAGCAAGTAGCAACAGATCCCTTCATCCTCGAAGAATCTAAGCTTGAAGCCAACCCATCTTCCCATGGCTATGTAGATCTGCAAATGAGCCAGCTTGCTATCATCCCCAGTCCAGTGATTAAAATGAGAGAAGAAAGCTCCCCATCTCAGTCTTGATATTTCAAAACCTGCTAAGGTGGCCTCCACACAGATTGAAAATGCGGCCTATCAGATGACAGAGGAAGAGGGTATATAGTTGTGGGACTCCTCCTTGGATGTGGACTGTTCTAAGAACAATAATGGAGCAGATGATGTCCCTGTGTCCCCTGCACAAGAAAACAATGGTTCACCATTCATATTGGTTGTGCAGACCATAGATGACACATAAAGGTACACAACAGCCATGATTATTCAGCAGGTGTATAAAGGCTCCCTTGAAGAATGTCCAAGGAGAAAAATACACAAAAGGGAGATGAAATTTGATCCATATCTACCTATCAAGCTCAGATGTCCTAAATTGTTTGAGGTAAAGGATCAAATAAATCCTGTTTTGCTGATCTATGATGAACCAGTCAAGAGCAGGAGAAACAATTTTGGTGGCCCAATAAATGGGCAATTTTTGAAGTTTTTAGTTTTCAGGCCTTAATGATTGTAAGCAGTTTCTCTTCCATAATTTAGTGTATACTTGGTTTGACTCCATGTGCAATGGATACTAAGCAATGTTTTTAAGTTGATTTTGTATGAAGGCATTGGTCTGCAGTTCTTGAGACCTCACAGGGAGGATCTCATCCCCAGAAGGAGCCAATGTTAGCTCTGCTACCAATTTCAGCAGCTGGGGGATGAAATGACAACTTGGTCGTGTTGTTCATGGTTAAAGAAAGCTTGCAGTGGTCTTATTTTCTCCTCCTCCTTTAGCTTCCTCATACTCTCTTAGCCCTTTGTATCTCTGTTTTCTCCTAAAACCTCTTCAATCCTCATTTTTCCCTATTTCCTCGCTTAAATCTTGTTACCACGTTGCCTCCATCTTTCCCTTGCGATGCGATCTGATCACAATCGCACATTAACCTTGCTACCTCTTTCCACCCTGTGTCTTTTGTTACCGCGGTACTGCAATGCGATCTGATCGCAATCGCAAATCGCACCCATGTGTGTTAAGGCTGCACCTCCCTGTCATCTGCCGACGCGATATCGCGATCGCAATCTTAGCTATTGATTGCACATCACCTGCTCCAAAAGTTATCATCGTAAGTAACTTGCGCAGCTGCTCCCGCACCGTCAGATGTACTCCGCCAAGATCGGACGGCGTTTTCACCTCCCACCGCTGAAACCTGCATGCATGTTAACTTGCGATCGTGGTGGTTTTCTGCCTATCCTATCGTCCACGTGTCAACCTCTTATTGTGATCGCTCAGCTCTGTACATATACAACTCGCCTTCGATAAGCGGTGCGGGAGATACCACCTGCCAGTAAAACCACCCATCCCCTCTCGTTAACCCCTGTGTTCTTTGGACCCTGATCGCCGTCGGATCAGCTCAACCATGATTTGGCAGCCCATGTGTGTCTATTCATATCTCTCCCGATAGCTCCTATCTCCATCGTCCATTTTCCAAATCTAATGGCTCATAATTATTTTGTTGCACTCCCGAAGGAAGAAAGTGATCAACTACCAGGTACCTGGTGTAGTTATTTCTCAACTATTGCATTCAACACATTATGTACCCGAGAGAAGAAAAGGACAACCTCGAGCAGTTAAAGAATTTATCAGTCATAGAGATTCTTCTGTACAACACTCCAGCTACCCAAGAAGGACAACATAGTACAAAGAATGTCAAATTCACTCAGTGGAAGCAATAGATTGTAGCATAGATTTTTATCAAATAGTTAATGTGGTTGGTGGTCCATTATGACCCCTCCACGCATAGGATAACAAATCATTTTGTAAACAAACTCTATAGATATCCAGAAGACAGATGTCATCTAGGATGATGGTTGATGGTTTTGGTTTTGATGTAATATTCAACTTCTGGAGATTATAACTACTGTGATACCTGCAACGTCTGGTCTTCATTTTTAGCTAATACAAGCTTCTTTTGTTGTTAATTGCTCACTTTCCACTTCTTCTTTGTTCCAGGCTGTGCTTGTTATGCATTTTTCATTTGCTCTTGATGTTTAGCAATAGAGGGGTTGTCATCCCACCTCTGTGTTAGAATCTAGTTAGTATTATTGCATGTGTATGCAGGTTTCTGTTGTTTTAATGCTAGAGAGCTATCATCCTGTCTGTGCATTAGGAAATAGATTTGCAGACCTTTTAATTGGTTGCAGCTGGCTCACAAGGTCCTGTGCATCTGCTGGTGTGGTCAGTATTCTTCATCATCACCTTATCCTCAAACTGTGAGTAGTTGGTGGTATAAAGCCTTGTAGTCTGGGGGTGTTCACCCATGTTTGGGGTTAAGCATAGTAGAAGTGGTTATCTGGCTTGAATATGCATAATTCCTTCCATTCATCCAATTTCCAACATTTTTGTTGAGTTTGTAATGTTCCTGAGCATCTCTAATATACAACCTAGGAGAGTTTCTTGGGGCGATAACAAGTATAAATCGCTCTCCCTCTTTTTGGCCAATCATGTTCGGATCATATTTTATAGGTCTGCCTACTGGCCTTGCTCCTACTACTACTCCTTCTGCTGACATCTCTGCAACGTAATTGACATATAAAATACATCATCCTCATACATAAAATACAATTTTTTTTATTAAATGAAACATGTATGTATAAATATGGAAACATTCATTTCAATTAAAACAAAAAACAAAAAAAATTATCAATGCACAAAAAACACAATCATGTATCAGCATCGATGCACGTTAAACTACAATTTCACCGCTATCGGTGCATAAGTAAGTATGATGCACTGTTGTTGGTTCACAACTTTAGATTTTGATTGCGGTGCGGACAACTTGTGCACTTGTGAACACAAATAACCTTTTCACACCAGTACAAAATGTTCAAGTTATGGAACGCTCTGAGCTATGGCTATATTTTTAAATATTAATTTTTCAATGTGTTTGGTAAATTAAAATGCACCGGGCGTGATGCACCGACTTACAATCTGTCACATCAATCTTGGTGTGTTTTGGTTTACAAAGTGCATCTTAACAATGGTGGTGTGTTATGTTCACATACCAATATGTGGTGCACCCTGTAAATTTACAAGGCATACCGCTATTGGTGTGAGGCGAAAACACATTGAGCTATGGCTATATTTTTAAATATTTAATTTGTGGTGCATTTGGTAAATTAAAATGCACTACTGTGACACACCAACGTATAATCTGGCACATCAATCCTGGTGCATTTTATTTTATAAAACACACCGCAACAATAACGGTGTGTTATGTTCACACACCAATGCGTGGTGCACCCTGTAAATTTATAGGGCACACCGCTATCGGTGCAAGCGAAACATATCGAACACATGACACGATGAAAAAAATATTTGAAAAACAATGGGAAAATAGCCTAATTTACCATTCTAATTTGCTAAAATATTAAATCACAAAGAAACATAGACATTAGTTAGACATTTTTTCATCGGTAAGCCCTTGTGGACACATAATGGAGAAAAATAAAGTTTATGATTGTTTGAGAAAATTGAAAATTAAAATAGTGAGCATGATAAGGAAGAATGGTGAGTAAGAGAATCACTGGTGTCAGGGTGCTTACATGTCGTAAGAGTGGCAATGGTGCTTCATACCTCTCCTACATTGTAGATTGTAAAAATGAAACTTATGGCCGATAGATTTTTTTTTATTTAACCTTCCTTTGGTGAGTTGACCAGTGTGGTATGTGTCCAAAATCATTGCATTTTTTTTAATTAAAAAGTATCACAATGCTTTTCGTGAGATGACCGGGGCACTCCTCGACAAGTATTGCATCAACGCTCTGTTACTACTATAACACCGCTATTTTTTTACAATTTAAAAACCGCTTCGCAGTGCTTTTTATAATATGTCTTGGGGTGTTTTGTTAAGATTTCTGAACCAAAGCGTCATTGGAAAATAACATCTCATTTATGTGAAATTTAAAACTGTAGCAGTTCTTCATACTGGTATGCACTGGGACGTTTTACTATGGCACGAACGTTTTTTATTGTTCAAGCATTGATGTGTTATGTTTTTAGTGCATCATGTTTTTTTTTTAAATATAATAATAAATTTTCAATGGTGCACCATGTTATTGCAACACCGGTGTTTGTATGGATAGTAAAGCACCAGTGCGTTTATGTATTTTAGACACATTGTTCAGAAAAATCCACTAAAACATCTGTTCGCCCACCTCCACTAGTGACCTCCGCTACAAACAAATTTTTGGGCTATTTTTATAGGGGCTTCCACAAAAACCTCTGCTAGAAGGCCTTGTCCTTGTAATGTATACAACCACACAATAATGAAGGGTGCACAAATTCATTTCCCACTTAATCAAGGTTCCTAATAAAACTCAACATAAACTTTAGGTTAAAATTGGGAGTGAGTACACTCTTCAAAATGAATGCATCCATGCTCAAGCTTTTAGAATCTCCATGACATGTGGTAGTGTTGACGGATGCTCCCCATCACATAACCTTGATACAATTAAAATATGTTCGCAAAGGCCTAGATAGCTAATGTAGTTTTGAAGTACAAAATATAGGCATGAAGTTCACAAAGTTTAATAGTGATCACTCGTGCTAAGAGCATGGACACTTTGTGATGTATTGTAGTCATCTAATTACTAAATAAATCATTGAGTGTGCTTTACAGTGTGGGTTTTTTCTACCATAAAGGTTTTCCCTAAAAAATCATGTTGTTAATAATATGTCGTTTAGTTTAATTATTACAACTATCATATTCTAAATTTCTTCACAATTTTTCCTCGTGGATTAATGTAAAGAGCATACCCTTTCATGAATCTAAAAAATTAATTGTTTACCATATTTTCATCAGCCTCTAACCTAGAGAATAAAACATGTTTGAGTTAAAAATATATATTTTTTTGTTGTGGGTTGATATAATTAGCTACATTTCTTTTTCAAACAAGATATATATAGTCCATTGTCAATTTGGAGCTACATGGAGACAACCATATCCTCCTTCTCCAAATCCCATACACTTCCAAGGCATACCATGTCATTTTTAGGTCAAACTATTATATCTTACAAATAAGTTCATCTTGTATCAAATAAATTCTTTATTTGAACTCAAAATTGATAAAAAAAATCATAGAAATTTCATGCATAAGAAAAGTTTTATCCTAATCCAAGATTTATGTGCAGTGGGACAAGGCCTCAAACATTTTGTCCAACTCTAGATTGAAGGAACTCTTCTATATCATCAAATGTTAACTACTGCAAAGGAGTTTGATATAAAATTAGACAACTCATTTCAAAATGCCAACCATATTGCTCCACCAACATTATAGTTCCCATACATGCCCATTAGTATCCTGCCAAGGATATTTGTACACAATGCATAAATCACTTGCAATGTAAGCATACATCAAATTAAATTTATCTCGTTCATCCTAACTTCCCCAAATTCAATAGAGAATAATTCAAGTCTATTAAGGCTAAACTCACAACCCCAACTCTATGTTGAAGTTTCCAGTCTACGTAGGACAATTCAAATTCAGAAAACAAAGGATTTTTGGCTGTGATGTATTATCATCCTGATGTAGCACAAGTGTTGTAGGTCCACAAACTACCATACACTTGATAGACTTAAAGCGAAGTCTATTTCATGCCTTGTTTTGGGAGTACTAGTTAGTTTTTTTAGATTTTTTGGGGGACAAGTGTATAGTCTTGTACTTCAATTTGAAAGACAACAAATTGGAAACCAAACTCAAACGCATATTAAGAATTGATCTCAAAGAATGATGTACACAATGTACATATAAATACATAGTGAAACCGTCGATTCATTTTTTGGGTCTTCTTGGACTCTAATAACCACTCACCATAACAAAAACTAACCCAACCTTAGTTTCGAGGATTAGTTACCTAACATTCCCCCCTTAATCCGAAGGGATGCATCAAAGTCCAAGAATGAGAGCTCAAAATGAAAAAATGCATCTCAACTAAGAGCTGAATGTCTCTCAAAAATGGTTTTCAAAGGATGACCACAAACCAAAGATGGTGGTTTTTAAGAGAAAACCACAAACAATACCCAACTCTGGTACCTTCATAGCAGTTCTCAAACCAATCAAAATGCAAAATCTCGAACCATCAATGTAGTTCCTCGAACAATTCTAAATCTGGAAGTGCTCGTTCACAAACAACTCATTCATTAAAAACTGAAGTCTCTCTAGCTACAAGTCTGGCTCTAACTGGGACAGATTATGGCTTAGGCTCACTTGTGGATCTCTGACTTAAACTCGCTTGAAAAATCTTTGAACTTGTAGCAGACCATCAACAATTCCCCCATTGTCAAATATAGGGTGAGAAGATGAAGGATTATACATCACTACAAGGCTGCTCAACACTCTTGGACATATCCTATGGTATGACCTGTAAATCTTCTTGGTTGTTTTTTAGAAATCCCAAGAAGCAATCCTTCCGAAATTTAGTTTCTCTCTTGGAGTAGTCTTCTTTCTGGAACATGTGTTTGAATGGTCATTGCGCTTTTGATAATGCTCACACGGGTGAAGATTAGAACACTAATATTTCACATGTCCAACTCTGTCACAATGTTAGCACCGATCAATTTTTTTTGGAACAACAACATCTAAAAAATCCAGCACTACAAAATTGTATAGATTTAGAAAAATTAGGAATATGAAAAGATACATCCAAGATCTGCTTGGTATATCCCAAAACAATTATGTGTTTATTATATGTAATTTCTTCCCATGATCTTAAAAAGGTTTTGGGAATGACAAAATTCACATCCGTATGCAAATGACTCTCGCATACACTTGCCTGAACATGACTTTTCGTTGCATCCAACTTTTCTTTTGAAATCACTTCATTACTTCGATCATTCTCTAACTAATGATCAGTGTCCAACAAATTGATGTTTGAACAAGAACGGGTTCATAATTCTTCTTTTGTAATCCATGTAGTTCTTCTCTCTGTAACTGTGACTCTATTTTGAGAAATTCAATCATCTCTTGAGCATTTTGCAAACAACTTTTAATGTCAGAAAGTGTATCGTTACTGATTTGAACATTGTTATGAATAGTGGTTGACATTGGACTGCTTAATAATTGTAACAAATCATCGAGTTTCATCATTTTCTCCAGCTTCCTATGAGAGGAAAACTTGCAATAAAATTTGAAAAAGGGACATGAGCTACCACTGAAAATGTGCCCAATACAAACGAATTTACAATGATTTAACCGGGTATCAAGTTTAACTGAAAATGCACCCATTTTACAAATCAATTTCAACTTCAACAAATTCACTAGTAAAATGCATAAAGCACAATTTCAAAAAATTTCTTCCAAAATTATCATGAGAATGATTTGAACTTGTAAGCTTCAATATTCCATCCAACTATATGAACTTTTCTAACCCTAATTCCCTTTATTTTTCTTACTTTTATATTCATAAATTCTATAACTTAAATTAACCAAATTAAACTTCAAAGCTCAATCAAAAACTGATTTTTTTTTCTTACTTTTATTTTCATAAATTTTGTAACTTAAATTAACCTAATTAAACTTCAAAGCTCAATCAAAAACTGATGTCAACTTCTTGTCACTACCTTTGGATTGTGGCAACCTTCAAATTTTTGGTTTGAGTTGGATATCTTTTGATTAATTCATTGGGCAGGAGATAATTAAATGATCAAAACCGAAAAGAAAAGTACAACTGCTAATATGTGTCATATAAGGTTTCGAGAAGTTTGCAAATTCAGTGACTAATAAACTAGTTCTTCCTACAAAGTATGTTCTTTGCCCTTGAATTTGCAGAGCATTTCTTCCAATATGTCGCAACCAACCCACACTCAATAATCTCTACAAAAAAATTACTGCAACCAATGCTCATGAAGACATGTGACTTTACATTGGACCCAGACCGATGAAATTTTCGCTTACCCATAGTTTTTCTTCTTCTGTGTAATCTTGTAATTGAGGGATATTGTTGTTTAAATTAGACCTGGGAACAACATCTTTGCGCGTTAATTTACAACAAGTGACTTTGATATTTTGTTTCTCTCTGTCAAGCATCTAGCCACAGTAGAAATGATTTTGTAACCCAAAGGCAGCGGATGAAGGAGGTTATTGCTTCGTCTGGCACACTAATCAGTGGAACAAACATGGTCGCCATTACTACGACTTACACAAATTTATAACACGAACAATCTTTCAACAAGGCAACCCCTGCACTTGGATTAGACATAGCAACAACGATGCAGAATCAATAGTTAAATGAACTTCAAAATCATTATACACGTTGTTGAAGGTAGAAAATGTTTGCACTTGTTATTATTCCTTCAAAACCTAAAGATACCAGTCCTTTACCAATACTACCAACAATTATAGAACCATCCTATTCATAGTTACATCAGCAGAAAATGCTCAAAATGTTATGTACTAAAAAATATTGGACAATATCTGCTTCAAAAAATCAAGGCAACTGATACACGTGCATATGCATCTGATGAGATTAACGAATCTACAAACAAACATTGTAAATAGGAATAACATTCCACTCCACACAATGTGAAAAAGCACAAAAATGCTTCTTCAAAACAAATTAGATACTCCTAGCATGTGCAACAATAAAAAAAACAACCTTTAATCACAATTGGCTATTCCGTCCACACAGTCTGAATCCTACTAACACATACCTTCATTTGCATCAAGAAAACTAATTTCCTCAGATAAACCGAGATGCCTTCAATGTTGAACCCAGCAGTTTATCAAGAAAGAAATAAATGTAAAGAAGTTAAAAGGGAAACCGAAATATACACACACAAGTAAACACAATATTTTACGTGGTAAGACCTTCACAGTGTGTCAAGGAAACAACCACAGGGTAAGGGATTGGAAATATTTATTAATCAAGAATTATTCTCATAATTCCATTCTCTCGGGCATTCACTAGTTTTATAAGAGTCTCTCCTCTATTACATAACTGCTATTCAGTATAAAACTAGCTGGCTATAACTAATAAATATTTTACTCATTATTACATAATTCATTGTCACATTTCAATAAACTCCGCCTTGACAACAATTTTCCTAATCCCCTGCCCATCCCCATTCATCATCTCTTTTGCAAGCTAAGAGAAGCTAAAAACCGTCGCATCTTTTCTACTATAACTAGCTTTGTGAATATGACTGCAAAATTATCACATGTGTGGACCTTCTTGAGAGCTACTTTTCCACCATCGATCACATGTCTCAGAAAATGATACCTTACATCAATGTGCTTGGTCTTGCTGTGATAATTTGGATTTGTAGCCAAGTGAATACCACTCTGACTGTCACATAATACATTCACTCTCTCTTGCGTCCTTCCAATCTCATAAACTAGACCCTTTAACCAGATAGCTTCTTTATTGGCATCTGAAGCAGCTATATACTCTGCTTCAGTATTGGACAACACAATTGTTTCTTGAAGCTTTTACATCAAGCTAATTGCTCCACCTACAAGAGTAAAGAAAAAACTTGTAGTAGATATCCTTTTGTCCAAATCACCTGCATAATCAACATCCACATATCTGCAGATGCAATGATCACTTGTGCCTCTTAAATACCGAATCACTCATTTTATTGCTCGCCAATTTTCTTCACCTGGATTTTCCATGAACCTGCTAACAACTCCAATTGCATGTGAAATGTCAGGTCTTGTAGATACCATCGCATACATTAAGTTTCCTACAACATTAGCATATGGTACACAAGACATATACTACTTTTCTTCATCAGTTCAAGGACTCAAAACTGAAGAAACCTTAAAATGGAAAGCTAATGGAACATTAACAAGTTTCACATTGTTCATACCAAACTTTTCAAGTACTCTTTCCACATACTTCTGTTGTGATAACAAAAGCTTACCATTTTTCCTATCTTTGTGTATCTCCATGCCCAATATATGTTTTGTTGCTCCAAGATCTCTCATATCAAACATCCTAGAGAGATGAGACTTTAATATATTGATCTCTTCCATGCTTTTGCTTGCAATAAGCATATCATCAACATACAAAAGTAAGATAATGAATATGCCACTGAAACTCTTGAAGTATACACAATGATCATACTCACCTCTAATAAAGTTCTGGGTCACCATGAAGGAATCAAACTTCTTGTACCATTGCCTGGGATACTGCCTCAGGCCATAAAATGATTTACTGAGCTTGCAAACTAATCTTCTGATGCGACCTTCTACAAAACCTTATGGTTGTTCCATATATATATCTTCATTCAAATCACCATGTATTAAAGATGTTTTAACATCTAACTGTTCTAACTCAAGGTTAAGTAATGCAGTTAGTGCCAACATAGTACAAATAGAAACAAGTTTTACAACTGGTGAAAAAATCTCATGAAAGTCAATACCTTCAATCTGAGAATACCCTTTTACTACCAACCTCACCTTATACCTTTTGATACTTCCATCAACTTTCTGTTTCAATTTGAAGACCCATTTGCATCCAACGACACTTGTCCCTTCAGGAAGTTCTACAAGATCCCATGTATTGTTCTTAGCTAAGGAATCCATTTCTTCTTCTATAGTGGTCTTCCATTTTTTTCTATCTGTATCATCCATAGCTTCCTGATAACAAGAAGGTTCCCCATCTTTAGTTATCAAAGCAAAATATGAAGCAGAATCTTCAAACCTTTTAGGAGTTTTTCTTTCCTTTGTAGACCTTCTTAGAGTGACTGGTTGTTGAACTGGTTCAGAAACTTCAACAATTTCCTCCAGAAGTCTCTCCTTCCTTTCGACTTTCGGAAAAAGGTATAGCCTCCAACTGAATTTGTTGATTTGGTGATACATGTTCCTGTTCAATTCTTTCAACATTTGATTTTAAAAGAGAAGATTCATCAAATGTTACGTCTCTACTAATGACTATCTTCTGTGACGTAAGATCCCACAACATGTATCCTTTCATCGCATAGTCATACCCAACAAAGACATAACATTTCGATTTTGGATCTAATTTTGAATGTTGATTTTTAGGAATAAGAGCATAGGCATCACAACCAAATATCCTTAAATGTGAATAATCACAAGACTGACCTGACCAAACTTCTTCCAAAATCTTACAATTAATTGCTATTGAAGGTGATATGTTAACTAAATAACAAGCAATGGATACTGCTTCTGCCCACAACTCCTTTTGTGGGGTTAGCATTATTGATCATGCTTCTCGCTCTTTCCATAAGAGTCTGATTCATACATTCAGAAACACCATTTTGCTGAGGAGTATAAACAACAGTTTTATGTGTAACAATCCCTTCATCCTTACAGTATTGTTCAAATTCTAGAGAAGTAAATTCACCACTATTGTCAGTTCTTAAATATTTAATTAATTTGCCTATTCTTTTTTCCGCCATTGTTTTAAATTGTTTAAAGACATTGAATACATTAGCTTTCTTTCTTAACATAAATACCCAAACTTTCCGAGAGAAATCATCAATAAATGTTAAGAAATATAAAGCAGCTCCATACGATACAACAAGAAATGGTCCCCACAGATCATAATGAATATAGTCCAAAATTTCTTTACTATTATGACTTCCAGTTTTTTAAACCTTTGTTCACACTATTTTCCATGCACACAATATTTATAGAAATCCAAATTCAAGGATTTCAAATCAAGAAGTAATTTGTGTTTCATTAGTACCTGAAGACCTTCCTCGCTCATGTGACCCAATCACTGATGCCATAGGCAGTACCTTCTTCTTATTTCTCTGACACAATCACTACTTCACTGACCCGAGTACTTCCTTTGAATTTGTAAATATTTCCGACCTTTTCTGCCTTCATAACAACTACGAAACATTTTTAGACTTTCAACACTCCATTCTTACCAATAAACTTATAACCATCCGAGTCCAACACTCCTAAAGAAATCAATTTTTTCTTCAATTCAAGTAGATGTCTAACACTAGTTAATGTTCTAACTATGTTATTATACATTTTAATCCTGATATTTCCCATCCCAATAGTCTGACATGATACATTATTACCCATAAACACAAAGCTACCATTTACAACTTCATATGAAGTAAACCAATTTCTGTGTGGACTCATGTGATGAGAAGTACCAGAGTCTAACAACCAACTTTTAAAATTCTGAGAGACATTACATACAGGTAAAGTTTCATCTGTCATACATAATTCTTCAGTAGATAAGACTTCATTTATCATACCTGAATCAACTTGATTTGCTTCCTTCTTTGGATTATCAGACTCTTTCTGTTTCTAATAGTCTTTCTTGAGATGTCCAATTTTATTGCAGTACTAGCATTTGGCCTTACACTTTTTACCCTTTGATTTAGACCTGGAAGAGCCCCTTGTTTTCTCCCCTCTTTCTTTTGACCATGCTCTAGCTACCATGGATTTTGATGTAGAGGTTTCAACATTGGACTTCTTCCTTACTTCTTTACCTAACAGAGCTCCCACAACTGAACCAAATTCCAAGGACTCAGTTGTGCTCAAACTGATAGAGGTAAGGAAGTGGTCCCATGACTCAAGGAGGGAACAAAACAAGGTGATAGCTTTGTCTTCTTCCTGAAATTTAACTTCCATCCATATCTGACAATTGGCAAATAAGTGTATTAAAAACATTTAGTTGTTTTGCAATTTTTTACCCTTTTTCATCTGAAGACTGTACAATTGTCTTTTCAGATAAATTCTTTTGGTTAACAATTTGGTCATATATAATGTTTCTAGTTTTCCCCACAAACCTGCTACAGGAGTTTCTTCAACTACTGATCCGAATTGGATCCTTGAAAATTATCAGAGTTCTATGATTGTTTCAAATTATGTCAAATTTCAAAATCTTGTAACAATGAGCTATCAAGAAGGACCTTTGGATAGTGGTAATTTGCAGCCAGCACGGAGCAACGAGGACCTTCAGTCAAAGCGCGCTGATCGTTGGTCCATGGGGATGGTGAATGGCACAAAAATAGTAATTGGGAAATCTGGATCAGAAAATGGAGGCCATTTCTAATGCGCAATTAGCGCTAATCGCGCATCGCTGGCCAAAACCCCTCAAGAAGGAAAAGCCCTGAGCACACGGTCACAAGGGAAACCAGAAAACTGTGGGAAAAGCGTTGAAACTGGTAGGCGGGTCCCACGCTCCAAAACCGATAGAATATCGGAGGCATTTCGGGCGGTAAGTGGGTTTGGCAGAGGATCCAACAATGCCATACATTGAATGACGCGTGTTCGGCGGATGAGAGAGAAAACCGCTCTCATTGCAGGCTAATGTTCGAGCAAGTCACCTGTGCGATAAGAGCGATGACTGTAGGATCTAGAGACCCAAATCAAACAACGGAGATTGCACCGATGGGAGACTAGATTTGGAGGGAGAAATAAGCTACGGTGCATAAAGTTTTGAAGTCCAATTTGACCGCTGAGCTGGCAGGTGAATCATTTTGTGAAGTAACCGAAATAATGACCATTCAAGGAAGAGCTGGCACTCAGTTCATAAGGAGACAAGTGGCCACCTCCTTGTGAAACGTTACACAGTGGAAATGATGTAGAGGCAGGGAATTCTAAGTGGACAGAGGCAGGCGATCCAAAGGGCCGGAAGAGGAAGCGCACAGTCAAGGGACGGATTGGCTTTAAGCCATGAATAGATGGAGAACAGAAGGGAGACAGTGAGACAGTGAGACAACGAAGATAGTGAAGCAAGAAACAAAGAATAGAAGTCGAGCTAACCTGCAGAGCTAAGGCAACATCGAGTAGACAGAACCAAGAAGGCTTGAGAGGTTCAAGAAATCCATGTGAGGGTATCTATCAAGAAATGAGTACCAAATTGGACTCATCCCTTTAAGATCAGTTGAGTTTGAGACTTGGTAAGCGGGAGTCTGTGCACTCTAGTGGCTTGGGGAATTCGAGTACCACCCTACTAAGCATTATCTATTTTAGGAGACTCAAATTGAGCTCCTAATTCTAAAAACTCTACTTAAAGACACAATAAAAAAGGCCACCACTGAAATCTGAACCGGAGACGTAGCTTAGGAGGATTGGATGAACTCCTTATTAAATTGTTGTGTTTTGCATTGCTTGTTGTGTTTCTCTTACTATTTTCCAATGTCTGTGTATTTTGCAATCTTATCAATCTATTGCTTAAAATAACATAGACACACACTAGCACATGAGTCTGTAATGCCTGCATTAATAAACTGGATCACTCACAAGTGATTTTCAGATCAAGTGGTATCAGAGCTTTAGGCTGTTAAGGTTAGACAAGCTTGTGCTGGATTTAGTTGTTGAATGCTAACTAGATCAAAGCTCAAATTAGGAGAAGGAGAGTTGGTCAAAACTAATCCTGAAATTGGGAGAGTCTATCCTCAGAAGACAATGTCAGGGGAAGGTTCTATGGGGCCAGACCCTCAATTTATAGATAGTTTCCTAGCCATAAGGTCCATGGTAGAGGAAATGTATAAGAAATTTAGAAAACACAAGGATGAAGATTCATCAAGCTCCAAACAAGATAAAGGAGAAGAAGAGTCTCTCCTCCATGACCACTCAAAAGGAAAAGGGAAAGAAGAAAGCTTTCTCACACCTCCTAATAGCCCTGAACATAAAAAGAAGACATCTTTGATTAAAATAGATGTTAAATTTGATTTACCAATATATGATGGAGAGTTGAATGCAAAAAAGATGGACAATTGGATTAGACAAATTGATGTTTATTGCAGAGTGCAAAGTATTGATTCAAATAAGAGCAAGATTCAGCTGGCCAGCTTATGCCTTGGAGGCACTGCCTTGGTTTGGTGGGAAGGCAAGACCTAAGCTGACATGAAGAGACATGGTAAGACCATTTTTGTTTGGAGTGAATTTGTTTTTGCAATCAAAAAGAAATTCTATCCACTGGCCTACATGCAGCAAGCCATGATGAGTTGGAAAACTCTTTGAGAATTGAAAGGGAAAAGTGTACAAGGTTACACCTAAGAATTTAGAAAGAGAGCATTGATTCTAGGAATCTCATTAGACTCACCTAATACTTTGTTGAAGTACATTGGTGGTCTACACAGCTACATGAGGCACACTATCCTCATGTTTAATCCCACTAGTATAGATGAGGTATCTGTTCAAGCTATGCATCTAGAACCTAGAGGAAAGAATGGAAACCCAGAAGTTGGGGGATCATCCCAACCCACTGCAAGAAAGAATAAGGAGAAACGAAAACAGAAATGGAAAGAAAGGAAGGCCAACACTGCACAGAAAAGAAAGGCTTCATGCACTCACTGTAAGAAGGATGGACATGATGATGAGCACTGTTGGATTCTACATTCGAAGCTGAGACCTAAGAAGTTCGAGGGCAAGAAGAAGAAGAATGTTGCAACTATTCAGAAAGATTTGGGGTCGGACTCAGGAGATGAAACAACCTTTGTAGCCACAGGTATAAAAGGTAAGAATTCTGAAGCATCTACTAGTAATTCTGCACAATCTACTATTGATGAAGAAAATGAGAGAAAAAGACATGAGCTTTTCCATATTCGAGTTATTTCCAAAACATCAAAAGATTGATACTTTGTTTGATAGTGGCTCACAAGTAAATTTAATTTCTGAAGCAATTGTAAAGAAGTTGGGATTACTGACTACACCTCACAAGAAACCATACCCATTAGGATGGTTAAGTGATAAAGCACAACTACAAGTGACTAGATAATGCAAACTTAAGTTTTCTTTTGGGTCAGCATTTGTAGTTGAGGTTGAGTTAGACATAATTCCTTTGGATATATGTGGAATTGTTTTAGGAAGTCCTTACTTGTATGACAAAAAAGCTATTTTCTATAGAGCTGAGAACAAGTATCTACTCGTTAAAGATGGAATCAAATACTTTGTAAGGGCTCACAAGCTCAAGAATAATTACACTCTCATAAACTCAGGGCAGATGAAACGAATGATAAATTCATGCAAACAATTCTTACTGATGGTTGTAAAGGAAAAGAAACTGATAAAACCAATGTATTTGAGGGTTGTGATGCTTAACAGCAAGCTAATTTAGAAAAAATTATTTCAGAGTACGATATCTTGTTTCAAGAACTTAAAGGTCTGCCACCTGAAAAGGAAATAGTGCATGAAATTAATTTGCAGCAAGATGCTCCATTGCCTAACATTGGAATGTATAGGTTGTCCACTTTAGAGAATGCAGAAATCAAGAAGTAGGTGCAGGAGTTGCTCGAGAAGGGGTACATCAGACCTAGCACATCACCATGTGGATCTCCAATCATTTTGGTGAGAAAGAAAGATGGCTCATGAAGAATGTGCATTGATTACCGAGCACTAAATAAGATAACAATAAAAAATCGTTATCCCCTTCCTCGCATAGATGATCTATTAGATCAATTGAAAGAAGTTTTTTATTTTTCCAAGTTAGACTTGCATAGTGGATATCATCAGGCCAGATTAGCTGAACAAGATGCATGGAAGCCTGTTTTAAAAAAAAAGCAGGGATTGTATGAGTGGTTGGTTATGCCTTTTGGCTTAACTAATGCTCCTGCTACTTTCATGAGAATAATGAATGATGTACTTAGACCTTTTCTTTATGATTTTGTTATTGTGTATCTGGATGACATTCTAATTTTTAGCAAAACATGGGAAGAACATTTAAAGGATGTTAAGCAGACACTGGATGTTTTGAAAAGAGAAAAACTTTATGTTAAACTCTCAAAATGTGAATTTGGAAAAACATCTATGAATTATTTGGGACATATAGTAGGGGGTGGTGAATTGAAGATAGATCCCTCTAAGGTGGCAATCATTGTAAACTGGCCCAAACCCAAATCTTCTACCAAAGTTAGGAGCTTCTTAGGAGCAGCACAATATTGGAGAAAGTTCATTTCTAACTTTTCCTTAATTGCAACTCCCTTACATGCTTTAACAGGATTGAACAAGGTGTTTCGGTGGGGAGGCAAATAACAGAAAGCCTTCGACACCTTGAAAGAAAAGATTAGTAAAACACCAGTGTTAGCACTGCCTAATCTTCAAGGACCATTTGAGATCCAAATGGATGCCAGTGACTATGCCATGGGAGTAGTGTTGATACAGCATAGTAACCCCATATGTTATCATTTTGAGACATTTAATTATGCAGTAGTTAACTATTCTACATATGATAAAGAATTGTATGCACTAGTACAGAGTGTGAAAAAGTGGAAACATTACTTAATGGGCAAAGATATAGTAATACATACTGATCATCAACCACTTCAATATCTACACTCCCAAACTAAGTTGCAGCAATCAAGACACTATAGATGGGTGGGCTTTCTACAACAGTTTCATTTGGTCATCAGATATAAAAATGGCATACACAATAAAGTTGCAGATATGTTATCTCGATCCATTTTAAATGCATCTTCTATACTTAAGCATAATTCTATGTTACATGAGAGCTACATTGAACAATATGCTCAAGATATAGACTTTAAAGATGTATATGCAACTTTAAGTCAAGGCAAACGAGTAGAAGAATTGGATTATCATATTAAGGACTGACTCTTATATCATTGTGGGAAGTTATGCATTCCACAAACTGAAAGAGTAAAGATAATTCGAGAAGCACACACTTCTCTAATATCAGGTCACTTTGGGGTAAGTAAAACAGTTGCACAGCGGCAAAGATTTTGTTATTGGCCAAAAATGAATGAGACAGTTTCTAGATATGTAAGAGGGTGTACTATGTGTGCTAAAAGCAAGTCTAGAAACAGAAAACTAGGCTTGTACACTCTATTACCAATTCCTTCTCATCCTTGGGAAAGTGTTTCCATGGACTTTGTTGGAGGACTACCTAAATCTAGGAAAGGTCATGATTATTTGTATGTCGTTGTGGATAGGTTCAGTAAAATGTGTATTTTGATACCTTGTAATAAACAGATTACAACTGAACAAACTGCAAAACTGTTCTTTCAACATGTATGGATTCATTTTGTATTACCCACTTCCATTATATCTGATTGAGACACCCGATTTTTGGGAATGTTTTGGTCAAATCTGTGGGAACTGATGAACACCAAACTAAAGAAAAGCACAACTTTTCATCTACAAATCGATGGCCAGACAGAAGTAGTCAACAGGACAGTGATCCAATTGCTCAGGGGATATTACAATAAGCATCCTAAGCTTTGGGATGAACATTTGTGTTATGTGCAGCATGCTTACAACTGAGCAAAACATTCTTCTACACAGAGATCTCCTTTTGAGACCTGTTTTGGTTTCATACCAAGGTCTCCTTTGGATTTTGTCTTTGGTAAGGACACAACAGATTGAGGGACATAGCGATGTGGATAGGGCAACTAGGTTCATTGAACAAATCCAAGAGATCCACCAGGCAGTACAGGAACAACTGGAAAAGAGCCAGGCCAAATACAAGGCAAGGCATGACAAGCATCAGATGGAGCATAGTTTCCAAGTTGGTGATCAATTCTGGCTGTATATTAGCAAAGACAGAATGCAAGGTGAAGGTAGAAATCTAAAGCCTATCAGGTATGGACCCTTCAAGATAATTGAGAAAATTGGTGAGAATGCTCTTTGCCTTGATCTACCAGCTTACATGCACATCTACTCAGTCGTAAATGCAAACAACTTGAGATTATTTGAACCTTCGTTAATTGAAGATCCTGAAGAAGAGAGTCAATTGCCTTTTATTGATGACCTGCTACCTGAATATCTTAATGAATTGCAGGAAGACACAGTTCTGGACAGGAAGGTGAGAACGATGCGCAGGGGAGATGTGGAGTACCTCAGAATTGGGCTCAGGGGTTTAAAGCCAAGAAATGCAAAATGGATAGAGATTAGACAGGTGATAAAGTTGTATCCTCACTTAGTCGATGCTTGAAAACCAACTTTTGGTGGTCCAAAAGCTTTTTCAGTGGGAAGGCCGTGATCCGAATTAGATCCTTGAAAATTATCAGAGTTCTATGACTGTTTCAAATTATGTCAAACTTCAAAATCGTGTGAACAATGAGATATCAAGAAGGACCTATAGACAGTGGTAGTTTGTAGCCAGCACGAAGCAACGAGGACCTTCGGTCAAAGCGCACTCACTGTTGGCCCATGGGGACTATGCATGGCGCAAAAATAGCAATTGGGAAATCCAGATCAAAAAATAGAGACCATTTCTGATGTGTGATTTGTGCATCGCTCGGAAAAACCCATCGAGAAGGAAAAGCCCTAAGTGCACGGTCACAAGGGAAAACCAAAAAATCATGGGAAAAGCGTTGAAATTGACAGGTGGGTGCCGCGCTCCAAAATCGGTGGAATATCAGAGGCATTTCGGGTAGTAAGCGGGTTTGGCAAAGGACCCAACAATGCCATACATTGAATGACGCGTGTCCGATAGATGAGAGAGAAAACCGTTCTCATCGTGGGCTAGTGTTCGAGCAAGTCACTCATGCGAAAAGAGCGATGACCATAGGATCTGGAGGCCCCAGATCAAATGGCGGAGATTGCACTCGATGGGAGACCAGATTTGGAAGGAGAAATAAGCTACGATGCATAAAGGTTTGAAGTCCGATTTGATCGCTGAGTTGGTGGGCGAATCATTTCGCGAAGTAACCGAAATAACGATCATTCAAGGAAGAGCTAGTGCTCAGTTCATAAGGAGACAAGTGGCCACCTCCCTATGAAATGTTACATAGTGGCGATGATGCAGAGGCAGGGAATTCCAAGCGGACAGAGGCAGGTGATCCGAAGGGCTGGAAGAGGAAGCGAACAGTCAATGGACGGATTGGCTTTAAGCCATGAACAAATAGAGAACAAAAGGGAGACAGTGAGACAACGGAGAGAGTGAAGCAAGCTCTAGTGGCTTGGGGAATCTGAGTACCACCTTGCTAAGCATCATCTTTTTCAGGAGACTCAAATTGAGCTCCTCATTCTAAAAATTCTGCTTAAAGACACAATAAAAAAAAGGCCACCACTAAAAGCTGGACCGGAGACATACCTAGGAGGATTGAGTGAACTCCTTATTAAATTTTTGTGTTTTGCAATGTTTGTTGTGTTTCTCTCACTATTTTCTAGTGTCTGTGTATTTCGCAATCTTATCAATCCGTTGCTTAAAATAACATAGGCACACACCAGCACATGAGTTTGTAATACCTGCATTAATAAACTGAGATCACTCACAAGTGATTTTCAGATCAACTATATTGAAAAGAACTTCATCTGCCAGGCATAACCTAATGGTACTGAGAGCTAGGGCATCCAAATCCTCCCAGTCCAAATCTATCATGCCAACAGGTTTCTTCTTCACCTCATCTAATGCTTTATGCAACCCTTGTTGCACCAACAAATCCCTAACTTTTAGTTTCCATAAAGCAAAGTTGTTATTGCCGGTGAATTTCTCCACCTCGAACTTTGCATTCATCATTTTAGCTATTTATTTCCTACAAATCCTTCCTCATAGGGTTTCTGTCTTTCAACAAGGGTTTCCTGGTTACTTGAGTTTTTTTTTTTTTTTTTTTTTTGTAATCTAAACAAAATCCTACTCCAATTTATGTTACTTAAAAGAATTCCAGAATTCTGTGCCTTTCCCAAAAAAAACAAATTGTCCATTTTTTTCTTCAATTTAATGAAAATCTGGAAAATTTCTTTTCTTCAATTTAATGAAAACCTACTACAATTTTCTACAAAAAATTTCATTGGTTTTCTGAACTCAAAAAAAAAGAATTTTGGAAAATATTTGCTTTCAAAAGAAAGGAATAATTTTGCTCAAATACCCGGATTTGACAGTGAGAAACAATATTGGTTTTTCCACATCATTCTATTGGTTCTTCCACAATGGTTTTCAGAAAGCCTCTTCCCGCAGCAGCAGTGGTCTCCTCTTCCTTGTTCAACAAAATGACAAACTGCTCTTCGATTTGCAAACACGCTAATCTGTAGCTTGCTTACTCGGCTTTGTCGTTCCTCCAATGATGAACAACATTCCTCCAATGATGGCACCTCAACTTGAGAGAATTGACTCGGCTCATTTTCCAGGGTTTTTTCCAATCGAAAAGAACAATTTAAAGAAAAAGACTAGATAATCTTAAACCTATGGCATAGATCCCACTGCATTATTCCACGTGACTAAAAGAAACTACAATGGGCTTTTCATTTCTCGGTGGCTGCAGTGGCAGGGTGTGTTCTTCCTTTTCCAGCGGTCCAATGACAGGGTCTCTGGAGGATGAGTTTGAGCCCGAACTTCGATGACTCTGTTGCGTTTGACTAATCGATGTACCCTTTATCCTTCACAACGGCGGAGCCCGAACTTCGACGGCTCTGCTATGTTTGACTAACCAGTGTCTCCTTTGTCCTTCACAACGACGGAGGGAGCATCACATCAGTCTCTGCATGATGAGTTTGAGCCCGAAGTTCAACAGCTCTGTTGCGTTTGACTAACCAGCGTCTCCTTTTTCCTTCACAACTTCTTTGTAATAATAACGGTTCTTCAAACAGTTATCAGAGTAGTTCTTCAGTTCTTCAACCCTACTCGATAGTTGTAACTCAAGCTCTGATACTACTTGTTGGGTAAAGAAATGTAAAGAAGTTAACAGGGAAATTGAATATATTTTTTATGTCGTAAAACTTTGACAGTGTGTTAAAAAACATCCACGAAGCAAGAGATTGAAAATCTTTATTAATCAAGAATGATTCTCATAATTTCATTCTCTCAAGCATTCACCAATTTTATAAAAGTCTCTCCTCTATTACATAACTCGATTCAGTATAAAACTAACTAGGAATAACTAATTACGGATTTACTCATTATTACATAATTCGTTGTTACATTTCAACATTCAAACCTGTTGTGTACATTTCAACATTCAAGCCTCTTATGTTCCTTATAACTCGAAAACCTACATCTACTCTCCTCCCATGTTTCAGTCACTTGATTCATTTATTGAAGTGAAACTTTCCTCGACTGTGTTAATTAAAAGATAACAGTAGAATTCTCCTTAAAAATCAACAACCAACACTTACAGAATTCTCCTTAAAAATCAACAACCAACACTTATTCATCCCTCACGAGCTCTCCGCTAACAAATTCGGTTTGGTTTTTTTGGTCGATTTGAACATAGGATTTTAACAAAATCAAAGCCGTCATTAACTAAGAAGAGAAAGGTACCTTTATACAATCCAATTTGATCTGTGTATCACGAGATTGAGGCATGTGTTATACTTTCCCCGATTGACTGTTGGAGCACGTGTCTACTCGAAATTTGTTCATGCTTGCGTCCGCTTCAGGCCTACTTAATGGCGTTTCAGTTTACAGGCCTCCTTGAGCGATGATCCCCACCAGTCCTGGAATTTGACGTCCCACAGGACGTTTTTTTAGTTTTTGGACGTATTTGACGGCCTCGGAAAAAATTTCCACGTCAAATTGGACGTGTGATATACGCCTGTAAACCGTCAAAACGACGTTTACTTCCAAAAGTAAAACGTCGAAATTTATAATACCTTATTATTTATAAACGTCAAGTTGAAACCAGCTGGCAGCAGGGTGCGGTACGCCGGTAGCAGGCCAGGTGGCAGGACTGTGCGGTACTAGGTAGTATACAAGTTACACAACCCAGTTTAAAGCTCACTGTACCACTACCTACTACTAGTACTAACCATTAACTAATCTAGCTGCAATCCATCGCTGAAATTTACTCCGACAAGATTTGCAGTTGCAAATTGCAATTCAATTCATGTATTGTAATTTGTATCAATTAATTGTATTGTATAGGTTAAGCTGCTGCTAGAGAACCCAGATTCACCTCCAGACAAGTTTTCATCAAGGGGGTTCTCGCTTCTTCAGTAAGAATGAGGGTTTTAGATGCTGCTTGTGAACCCTGCGGAAGATGGTCAAATTCCAGGACTGGTCGCATTACAGTTTTCCATATCTGATAAATTGCATGAATTCGGATCCGTTAATCCACGCTTTTCTGGAGATGTCATGAACAGTTGGAGGTGAACTTTAAGAGTTGGAGGTGAACTTTTTTCCCCTTTACTGTCTTTCTGGTGAATACTGATTTTGTTCTCCCTTTAGGGTTCCCATTTATGATGAAAACCGACTGACTTGATTTTTTTATGTTTTATAGTCTCTCTGTTTAGGCTAACGTTCTGGGTAAGAGGATTTGCTCAGAGATATTTTCTGGAAAGGTCCAAGCCAGCGTTTAATACCAGGTACATATGGATGCGAGAATTACAACATTTGGCAAATGTGCAAATGATTTTGTATAAGTATGGATCTTTACATATTAAATAAATCATCTGCATTGTTTAATGAATCATGGTTTCGAATTTTGAATTTCTCAGAATATTGGCTGCATCTCTTTTGTAGTTGTAGTGACTTATATAAAAGAAGTGGCACTTTGATGTGTATAAATAAGTGAGTTTCCCTTTTCAAAATCGATTTCTCCTTTTATGCGGTGAGAATCAGAAAGATACACGTACAATGTCCAAAGGTATTCTATGCAAGAACATGAATAAAAGTCATTCTACGTAATTCGATTTCTCTGATTGTATTGTGTGTTAGTCACGATAAGTTTAATTTTAAACAAATTACATTCCATTCTAAGCCAGGGTCTGGATTATCGATTCTCATATCTTGTTGTATGTATGTTACTTATGAGGTTCATGAAGTTTAAGGAAATTTTCGAATATGTTTTATGGGTTCTGTTTGCAGTGAGGTTCTTCGAACCCTCACATCAATTGCCCCAAGGGTTTCAGTACTAATCTGTCTGGGCAAGCTTTTCGATGGTAATTCTACTCCGAGGTTGTTTTATGTTCACGCTGTTTTGTCTGTGTCAATTTGCTTAGTTGCTCTTTTCACATGGTTCAGTTGAGTATTTCCTCGCTAAGATTCATTGTTAATCTGCGCATATCAGAGTTTAAGGGTAAGGGTTTCCTACTAGGGTTTCAGGAAGTCCAGGAGAGATTACAGAGTGGTATAGTTTGACCATGCTTGGAAAAATCTACCCAGAACACCATGCAGGAATCCCCCCTGCCAAAGACGACCTAGGACAGCATGCAGCCTGGCCGAATACTACAAATATATAAATAAAGTACAGTGAAACGCATAAAATTAATGATATAACATAGACTCTTTCTTTCCAAGCCCATGCCGTAGCAGTAGGTGGTGCCCTGGTGGCTTATGGCGTGAAGGACGTGTGACCAGGCCTCCAGTTCTTTCTCCTTTCTATGGCTTACTCAGAAGTTCGTATCGAAACACATAGGGTAACTTAGGAAAAAACAAGGCATTCTCGAAGGGACATTAATGAAAGTTGAGATGCAAGAGTAGTTGAAAAAGATGTTCTAAATAAAAGGAGGTTGACACTCACAAATTTGCCTAGAACGTAAAATGAAGGGTATGGAAAATGCAAAAACGTCATCAAATTTTCATTTGACAGGCAGATGAGATTTGAAATTCCAGGCCTGATCCCCACACAATCACTGCGGCCTTATTTCTAACAGAAATATCAAAATGATGGCAAAGGGTTGTCGGGTGTATAGACTCTTGTCTGGGGTATAGACTCGTCCTGTGATAGATGGGGCATTTGACTCTAGAAAATCTACCTTTTTGCTTTTGTCCAGGGCTGGCCTAGGCAGACAACTATTCTCTTTCTCTCGGCTTCTATAAAGTGACAGCTCCTAAAACTAAATAGCAGACGAAGGTTTGATGGTAGAAAAGCAGCAAGCAGCAGTAAACCTTCAATATGGAGTTTTTGTATTTCATCTGATACCCTTTGATCAAGGCTTTTATTAAAACTGGCAACGACAGTTTTAAATCATCTATTTGCCAAGTATGACACCATGTTGCTCCAGGCATTCAAACTTACACCGTGGTAATACGTGCAATAGGATGGCGTCTGTCCACTCACGCGTCCAAAACAAAAAAAAAAAATCAGATCATTCGCATAACCTTTAACTCAAGCACTCTTGGTCCTCAAGAGTCGCGGCTCCTCCTTCAATATTCAGACTGGCACCATTCGTCTTCAGGAGCACAAACATCCATGGTCAAAAAACTAGTCTCACTCCACTTCAATAGTGCAGACAAACTGTGCTTTGATACTGTTCGAATAAGTGCTCTGATACCACACTGAAAGACAACAAATGGGAAACCAAACTCAAACGTATATTAAGAATTGATCTCAAAATTGACGTACATATAAATACATAGTAAAACCATTAATTCAGTTTTAGGGTCTTGGACTCAACCCAAGTTTTAGGGTCTCGGACTCAACCCAACCTTAATTCGGACAATTAGTTGTCTAACACAATTTTCTAACCTTGGAAAACAGTTTCGGGTTAAATTGCTTAGAATGGGATATTTACAACAATCTTGAAAAAGGAGATGCAGGGACAAATATAGAGTGTCGTAGCAGAAAGAAGATAGCAATCTCGGTGGTAATTGTATTTTTGAGAAATAAAACAGAAAACTATTCGTTAGAACACCTGCTATTTGTACCAAAAAATTTGAGCGTGGGATCTTTCCTTGACCCAGTATTTTGGATCCTCTTTCATGTTCTATTTTATTTCCTATTCAAGTGATGATTTGCTTGAATTTGTGTTGATTAGTTGGAGGATCCGTTCTGTAAAATAGTGTTTTATGTAAAGGCATGTGCATTATTTAACCAGATTTAGGCCAGATTGAAAGACGAATTTTGGTAATATTGCGCAGAGCGTAGGTCGCTGCATCATTGGGTAGCAGAGCATGGCGTGCTCGGTGTAGCTTGTGGTTAGAAACTGGAAGGAATATTTTCCGAAGAAGAACTGTCAGGTTATTGCTACAAAAGAATTAAGAAAGGAATGTCATTAAAGGGAGGTGCATTGTTGCATCAGAAGTGTGCATCGTCCCATAAGGTTAGGTTGATGCAGACGCTGAATGGGTTAGAAAAGGAAGTACAGGGCAGCAGCGAAGCAAGCCCGAGAAAAGTTGCAGCGAATGCATGAAACGAAGGAGGAGAAGTTCTTGAGAAGCATGAAGGAAAATACATGGCAAAAGACCACTGCAAACAATTGGGTGTTGGTGAAATCTTATTAAAAATAATGTTCATGCAGTGGAGTAAAGGTACTACGACGGATCCAGTGTGCATGGAAAATGTAAGAGGGGCATTATCTCAATGGAAATGAAGTTGACAAAGCAGCAGTAATGGTGAAAAAAATTGGACTCTACGCAGCACGTGCAACAGGGAAGAGAGTTGCCAAGGATGGTGGACAGTGAGGAAGATGAAGAAAGGCTAAAAAATGTTGTGAATATGGTAGTAGGATGGAAAAGGTGCCAGGAAACAAGGTACCCATCGTCACTAAGTGTTTCCAGCAAGCTGAAGATATTGAGAAGATTGAAATTGCTAATTTCAATGCAGCTAAAAAATTGAAGATGACGCCAAAGACATTGCCAAATCATTGCAACAATGTGAGGAAGAGATAGATGTGAGAGAAGATGCAAATGAAGATGATGGTTTCCAGCAAGCTGAAGATATTGAGAAGATTGAAATTGCTAATTTCAATGCAGCTAAAGAATTGAAGATGAGGCCAAAGACATTGCCAAATCATTGCAACAATGTGAGGAAGAGATAGATGTGAGAGAAGATGCAAATGAAGATGATGGGAAGGACTCAGGACCACACAAATCTTTGTATGGTGAAGTGGGTGAAGATGAAGTGGAGGTTAAACTGAATATTGGAGTTGACATTGCTCTCATGGAGCATGAAGACAAAGTCAAAAAAATGGGGTTTGCAGATGGAAGATTGTGAAATGCCAACTGCAGCAGAAGTGGAGCACACAATTGTTCTCATAGGGATGCAAGAGCAGTTGCCACTAGAATGTGATGGAGTTTCAGAATGTAAATCTTCTAGTGTGTTCACGCTAGCCATTTAGTATGCCAATATTTAAAATTCATAACAGGATTCTTCTTAATCATTAAGTCTAAAGGCTTATTCATTCTACAGTCCAGTGTGAAAGCTCTGTGCAAGTATGTCTGTGCTTAACTTGGACTTAACACATGTCTCTCTTAGAATAAAAATAAAATATTTTCTAAATAGAAAAGAAATATGGACTATAATAACAAAGAATATAGCTATACATATTTTTAATTAGTTGTATCAAAAATACAATTTAAACAATGAAAAATTACATATCATTTTTTGCATTCTAAAATAAATTTGCACTTGAAGAAATTTGATCCCTTTCCATTCATATTACATTCGTACTTAAAATGAATCTATATTAATTTAATATATCAAGATGAATCCTGATTCAACTTGATTACAAATTTGAAACGTTAGACATACTAATGGTCAGGATGAATCCTGTTAAATCCTGTTACGGATTCGAAACGTTCACATACTAAATGGCTACTGTGGATATACCGAGAGATTTGTATTCTGAAATAACAAACCACAAAAGTTTTAGAACCACGATGCAATTTATGAGGAGTCATTGGAATGGATTTGAAACGTTGACGTACTAAATGGCTACTGTGGATACACCAGGAGCTTTGCATTCTGCAATAACAAGCCACAGAAATCTTAGGACCATGATGGAGTGCATCAGGAATAGTTGGAATAAACAATCAGATTGCCAAGTGTGGACAATCGCACTATGATAATGGCAGTAGTGGAAGGTGAAAGGAGAAATGGATTTGTTCCTATGGATATGACAGTGAAGAAACCATCTGTTTGTGGTCTTAAAGATGGAATGGTATTGACGAGGAAAGTATCGATTCGTTGGAAGTGATATGGTAGGGATGTAGAGGCATAGGTTATAGCACTTAGCAGTAGTTGTGTTGTTTATATGTTCTCTTGGCAAAGAATATCGTCTTGATTGTGGAATAGAAAGTTCACTGAAAGTAATGAGCCGAATGTGGACAGATTGGTAGATTGGATGTGGAACTCTGAATGAGGTAAATGGGACAGTGTACATAATGAATCATGGTTTGATCCACAGAGGAAATGAAAGAACATGTTGCAGTGCAGACGTGGAAGGGCAACAAACTACCACATTTAGGGACAATAGGAAGACCTAGAACAAAAATCTGTTTCATCCCCTGTTTTTGGAGAATTAGTTTGCTTTTGCTGAAAGCTATTTTTGGCTCGAGAGTTTTTTTGGCATAGATGTAAGTCCCATACCTCAAGGTTCAAAGAGTTTTGGTTTAAGTTTTTTTATCTTTTAAGTAGGATACTTGAAAGAACCCAGAAGGGGACGCAGGGGTAACCAGGGAGATATGGTTGGAGAAAGAAGATAAACAGTCTGGGTGGTAATGTTCTTTTGGAGTTTTATGTTTTGCAGGAAGAAAAAGAAAAACTTTTGTTTGGAAATTCATTGTTTTGCAAATGTGTGGAATCCTCCTTTGATCCCCTGTTTTGGATCTTCTTTCCTGTTCTGTTTTATGTCCTGTTAATAATTTGCTTGCAGGCTTTTTAATCAATTGGAGGATATGTTCTGTCGAGTAGTGTTTTATTTAGACGCATCTGCATTCTTTAACCAGATTGGAAACAGAATTTTGTGAAAGGGGAGCAGAGCGTAGGCCTCTGCATCAAATCCTAAGCTACACATAAATTAGTTATCGTGATTGCTGGTACTTTTTCTTTATTTTTCTTAAATGGTTTCTGCATTCTCTCTCTCTTCAATTTCCTTACAGCCATCTTTATTTGCAGCTACACTGCAGTTGATGTCTATTTTTATATGTCCAATTTTCTCGTCCAGTTCTCTTCCTTTAACACTTGAGAACCCCTGAATTATATTGTGGAATTAAGACATGGATGGGAATGTTACAACATGCAGCAACTCTTATAAATTTGGAAATCCAATGACCTGTGAATAATAATAACAATATTGATATGATCGGCTAGGCTATTCTCTATGGTGAAAGTTTACCATCTTTAATTTAGATTTTATTTTCAGATTATTTTGTATAATTTTAAGTGAATAAAGAATTTACTTTTTATAATTAAGGGAATTGGTAACTGGATTCGTTTGTGGATAGATTTTTAGTTTTAGTTTTTTTTGGGTTGTAAATTAAAAAATCCATTGATTGATTAGAAAACAGAGTATATCAGTAGAGCTTCTTACCGCTTTCTGTGACCAGGGAACCCAGACCAGCCGCTGAAAAAAGAGTTTCTTAGAACCAAAATTGGAATTGGTAACTGGATTCGTTTGTGGGTAGATTTTTAGTTTTAGTTTTTTTTGGGTTGTAAATTAAAAAATCCATTGATTGATTAGAAAACAGCGTATATCAGTAGAGCTTCTTACCGCTTTCTGTATCCAGGGAACCCAGACCAGCCGCTGAAAAAAGAGTTTCTTAGAACCAAAATTGACATCTTGACATCCTAAGTAAGAGGACTAACACTAGAGACATAGCTGACATGGCTGTCATGAATAGCCCAGCAAGTCCAAAAACACAAAATATCTACTTGGTCCTTATAAAGACCTAAGCCAATATGTATCCAAAAAAGGCAAGCAAACCATATAATAAGTTTAACATCATAGTTATTATCGTCAATTGAATTGCAAATTTACAAACCTTAAACTTCATAATTTACATAACAGTTTGGCAATAAAATTACATACAAGTTAATTGAGGAAAGTCCAATCTCAAAATTCATATATAACAATTCATAATAGGAGAATTATCAATTAAACTGCCCCAGAAACTTCGAAAGAACCCATATTGTTATCCATGATTTTGGAAATGATACTCCCTTAAAATTGGTATTTGAGTTTTTTCCTTTCTTTCTTTTTTTGGTGGTTTATAGCTGAACATAAATGCTACTGTTGTATGATACAACATATGTGATTTGAATCTCTCTTCTGAATCATAGTCATATTTAAAAAGTTTCAGATTTACTCTTTAGTATGATATGGGAACACACACTGTTTGTAATTTTGATAGTTTATCTGGAAAATATATTAATATATAAATGACATGTTTTTATCTGAAAAAAAATGATTTAGGAAATGGAATGATGAATAAATTGAAAATCATTGTGCTCCAAAGACGATTAAATTGAAAATCATTGTGCTCCAAAGAAGATATAAAAAACATGCTTTTGGAAATGAAATCATAAGTAAATTGAAAATGGCAATAGCAAATGTATGAGCAAGTTGAAACCATAAAATCAGTGAAAGTCCCAACAGGCCTATGCATGGTTCGGCCATTTCCAACCGGATTTATTTAGTACATTCGTGGTGAATAATCTTTGCCCGTTCAATTGCCTATTTCATCAAAGAGGGCCTCAGAAAAGAGAAAGGTATATTCATGAAAGTGAGTGAAGAACCATTTTGGTGATTTCATCTAACAGTCTCAGAAGAGAGTAAAATATATTCATGGAAGTTGGTGAACTTTCATTTTAGTAATGGTGGCAAACTCAACAGCGGTACTGCAAGCTATCTTATCATCTAATGAGTGCCGCCTTTGCCAATGCTAAAACAGTTGCCCCCTAAAGATAACAAACAGAATCGAAAGACAGCGGACGCCTTGACAGATTAAGTTAATAAGTGTCTACATTCGATCCGTTTTTCCAAATTTGTTTTCAATTTCTGCAGGAATTTATTGATGTACGTTTTTGTTTTTGGGGAGAAGTTGGAAATATGATTTTATTTTTATTTTTATAAGTTTGGTGGACTATATTTTCATTTTATCATGTTTAATATATTATTTTAATAGTGAATTGAAACAGTAACTTCACAATTACAGAATGTTTTCACATTACAGAATGCTTTAACAGAATAGTGACTTCATATCAAAAACTGCACCTGATAACCATTTATCATGGATTCTATTCTATAAATTTATGTTTTTAATTAATTTCTATAATTTTGGTTTTTTTTAGTGATTTCTTAATATATGTATTTATAATAAAAATTATTTCCAAATATATTTTTAAATAAATAATTCAAAATTATACTTTCAATAATTTCATTTATTTAAACTAAATTTTAATTAAACTCACAATATACATATACATCATATAAAGTTTGCTGAACTTAGTTTTACTTTCTTAAAAATGTCCTTAAAACCATGTTTAAAGAAGCTTAAACCGTGTTGAAAAAAATTAAAAAATATCATATAATTTATCAAACAACTCTGCCAAAACAGGCTTGGCCTTACCATCTTAATGATATTGTGCCGAATCCAAAAAAAAAATGTGTGTAATAATAATTAATCAAATATTAACAAGTATATATAGATTCACAACATTTTTTAAGAAGAGTTAAGTAATAGCTAGTACATGCTAGTTAGTTTAAATATAATTTAGTTAAACAAAAAATAACAAAGACAAATTTCATCACAAAAATAAAACAATTAATATTATATTGTTGAATATCATCACAAAAACCTAAGAAATACGATTAACTAATATTGTTTATATTAACTTACATATAGAAGTGTGTTTTCTTTTTATTTTATAATATATATATATAAAATTTAATGTATTAAAGTATGTTTAATATAATAATAACTAATTTTAAATTGAAAATATGGGTGACAAAATTTTAATTCATGAAATTAAAATCAAAAGTCAACTAAAAAGAAAAAAAATTTAAAAACAAACAATAATAACTAATAAAACTAGAAGTTAACTCATAATAAGGACCCTCAACAATCATTTTACAATAAAATGAATATAAATAATATAAAAAATATCAAAATTGAATCCTAATCTTAAATAAGAATTGATAGAAAAAAAAACTTATACCCAGTAACAAACTGAATATTGATATACATAGCATATATAAATTTAATAAATGATAAATCACCTCTATTTAAAAACAAAACAACAAAAAAGGTTTAAAATTATCATGCTAAATAATATAATTTCTGTGAATAAAGATTAAAGTGCTGAAAAATTTAGATGAAGATACCAGGTCCACCAAGTGGACTGTGCTATACTAAACAGAGTTGAGAAAACTTATTTTGTACAAATATGAGTTACAGTCTAAAGAAAAATAGAACTTTGCAGAAGAACTTTCCAGAAGATTAGATGCACTGAACTGTTTAGCTACTATTTACAATAAGAGAAGATGCATAATATTTTGGGTGGTAAAAAGAAATCAAAATTCTTTACATGAGCGAACACGCATTGGGATTTTCATCACTGAAAAGGGTGGTGATATCTTCTTCTCCAGGGCGGTGTGGGGATTGTGTACCCAAAGAAACTTCAAAATGAACATCATTGACCATGTTGCAAGACTTTGATGGAGATGGTAATGCAGGCTTTGATGGAGATGGTAGTGCTGAGCTGCTGGCCAAGTTAGCATTGTTAGCATCTTCAGCAGAGAACTTGTGATGGACCTGAGGCCAAAATCTTGCATGCTTCCCTGCTTTCTTCACTCTTTTGAGCACCTTTTCAGGAGCTGCACTTCCTTGCACTGTTACCTTATCCTGGTTTATGTCCACAGAGACTTTCTCCACTCCTGAATGCAAAATATTCAGAAAAATCAATATCCAATATTAAGAACAAAACATTATGTTTAGTATTATATAAAATTTAAATGTGAAGTACTTTTTCAATGAAGGGTCAGGTAGAAAGTTGAAAACAACTCATTATTAATTTGAGTAAGAAAATTATTGAATTGCGAAAAACAGGAGACACTATTACTCTTATAAACTATTTTTAATCTCTTAGACATTAAAATATCATTCATTCATTCCCTACCATAAAGTGTGGAAAGAGCTTTTCTTACTGCTTTCACGCAGCCTTCACAGTTCATGATCACTTGTAATTCCACAACCTGAATCATACAAAGATAAGAAAATAAATTACAGTTTTGAGCAATATTTTTAGTTTCTCTGATGACTCTTACAAGAGATCTTATGCCTTAGGTACTGATTAATAAGAGAAACAAAAGCTATGGCCGTTCCTGCAACTTAAAAAGTGTGTGCCCAATTTCTTCAAATTTCAAATGCTACCCAAAATATAAAGCTGTGGGCCTGGTTAAGTAGACGATGAAGGCGAGCAAATATTCGTAGAATCTTACATTTGCAGGTGTTTTAGTGCCATCCATTGCAGAGAACAATTACTAGTTTATTCTGCTGGGGTAAACTTGCGGAAGTTAAAGGGGAGATAATCAAACGCAGGTTGAAGAAAGAGGGCATGGAACCCAAATTTAGGGTTCTGTGAGACAATCGAGAAAATCACATTGCAGATGACACTGTCAGAGGCCAGGAACTGCAACTGAAAATTCCAACGCAGAAGTTTCTAACGGCTGCGCTGCCTCGACGGCGGCATAAAAGCGAAATTTAAGCCCTAAATACATGTATGCCGGATTTGGATATGACCAGCTTGATTTCAAAAAAGGGTACGTGGTGAATTTTTTAATTTAAATTTGTTGACGGACTTGGATATGACCAGCTTGATTACAAAAAAGGGTGTGCGGTGAGAATTTCTTAGTTTAAATTTGTTGAAATTCTGGTTTAATTTTATGTTTTAAAAAATTTAACTCTGTAATCGTTGTTTAATGATTGTCATGAGAAGCAATTTAGCACTCAATTGACCACCCTACACATTTTGTTTATTGATTTTTTGGGGAAACCCATCAAAATTTTAAAAATTGGTAAAAAGGTGTAGTTTAATGTGCTTCGTTTTATTTGAGAGAATTTAATATTATTGTAGTTGTCTATAATGAGACTTTTTGAAAGCTTTTTCGGCTGATTTTTCCGGTTAAAATCCGACAGTAATTTATTGGAATCCCAAGTTTGATAGCTAGTTTCTGCACAATTAAAGGGTCCTTGGGGTTTTTCAGGGTGCTGAATCCAAATATGCAGTTAAAAAACCATTTTAACTGCTAAAAATCAAGATTTAACCTCATTTCTTCCACCGGATTCCGTCACCGGAATCTGCCAAAAGTCGCATTATAGACAACTCCTAATTTATTTGTGAAATTGATAATGGCACAGAAATTAATGGTTGTAATTTGCCAATAGAATTGACCCATCGGAAAACTACACTATTTATCATTATTTACTAGTAGTTCTTTAGAGGCAAGTTTTCACCTTAACTTATTTTGCTACATCCAAGAAAAATGAGCTTTTAACCAAACAAAAACAGTTTTAGGGCATACTCACACATTGTTTACCTTTATAATGAAATTATAATTTTAGTGTAATTTAAAATGTATTTAAAGGCTTTTTTTTATTTGGGAAAATTTAATATAATTTATTTGTGAAATTGATAATGGCACATAAATCAATAGTTGTTATTTGCCAATGAAATTGACCCGTCACTATTATTTAAGAAAAACCACACCACTTATAACTATTTACTAGTAGTTCCTTAGGGGGCAAGTTTTCACCTTAACTTATTTTGCTACATCCAAGAAAAATGAGCTTTTAACTAAACAAAAACAGTTTTAGGGCATACTCACTCATCATTTACCTTTATAATGAAATTATAATTTTAGTGTAATTTAAAATGTATTTAAATAAATTAATAAAATTAAAATTATGGTCTAATACCATGTTTGGAAATGTTCAACTCTATGATCCTAACTTTAATGATCAAAATGTCAAGAGAAGCCATTTAGTAATCATTTTCCTCTTTAGACATTTTGTTTATTGTGATTGATCTTTTTGTTAAACCAACCATAACTTAAAAAATAGAAAAAAAAAAGTGTGGTTGTTTAATTGTTGCGTGTTTTTGTTTTTTGTTTTTTAAATATTGGAAAATTTTATCATAATTTAATTGTCAAATCAACAATGGGGAGATTCATTATTGGCTATTATCACAAGGGTGACCCATGATTGTTATTCAAGGTAAACTAAGCCACTGATAATTACCTTACCTTTGTTGGTCTGCAAGGGGATAGACTTTCATTGCAAGGGGATAGACTTTCATTCCTGCTAGGGGATAGACTCTCATTCCTGCTATATGCTTCTAGGTCTTTTTTCATTAAATTGTTTAGTTGTCTCTAAGAAAGATGAACTCTTAGTCAAGCAAAAACAAGACATACTCCACACCATCATTCACATTTATAAGAGTATTATAATTTTATTGTAATTTAAAATATATTTTAATACTTCAAAATAATTAGTCTTTTCACAACTATAAAAACATTTAAATTATATATTTCAGATTTTAAATTTATATTTTTATACAAATTTTATTATTATTATTTTTTTTCATAAAATAACAATTTAAATTTTAAAAATTAATCTAATTTAACTTAAATTTTAGGTAATATCTTCATGCCACCTCTCACCATCATCCAATCTGAAAATTAGCAATTCTAAGCACTCTAGCAAAATTAAGAATTCTAAGCACTTTAGCAACAAAATGCTAACAAAGAAACTTGTCATATAAATAAAAATAAAAACATGGATGACTTTTTTTGGCAAAGTGAACCTTTCATACATCATTGGGACCACTGACAAGATTTCCCACATCCTAAATAGACATAATATTTTAACCACCTTCAAATCTTTAAAAACCATCCTTAGTTGTCTCAAGTCACCTAAAGATCTTATTGATCACATTTTAACCACCTTCAAAACTTTAAAAACCATCCTCAGTTCTCTCAATTCAGCTAAAGATCTTATTGATCCTAAATGCCAAAAATTCATTTTTTTAATTTCATGCTCATATAGAGTTCCATATGTTGGGAGACTGGTCAATCTATCAAAACTAGAATCCAAGAATATTCTACTAACATTAAAAATAATCCCTCAAAAACTGTGCTCTTGCAAAACATTCCAATAAAACCAAACATCAAATTTGCATTAAAAAAACTCTCATCCTTACTAAAATTGACCACTACTTAAACATACAATTTAATAGAAATCAATAAAGATACGATAAACTTCAATACAAATAAAAAATAGATTATAAATAAAACTTAAATTCCTACATTAACATCTAAAACCATATCTTCCCAAACCCCTCTCTTTAAAAAAAATCTCATTAATTAATAAACCCTAAAATTTATTATTTAATATTAATCCTTATCCTAATTAAACAATATTCATAACTAAAAAAATACATTAATAATTTTATATAGCTAACTTATTAATAACATTTAACCAATAATCCAATCATCTCCAAAACATGATAAATAATTACCACTAAAAATTATAATACATATCACATACTAATAAACCTTAAAAAATTATCAAATAACCCTAACATAATTATATAATTTTTAATAATTCTTATTAATAAATATATTATAACACATTTTATAATATATTATTAACCACAACCACAGTTGTGGGTCGAAGATTCATCTAACTACCATAAATGCAATAGATTTGGAAAATTATATGAAACAAATTAACAATCGCAGAAATATGAAATCTTTAAAGTTGGATCAATAAATCTTATTTATTGAAATATAGTTTTATAATTTGAATTATATTTAATTTAATATAAAATTTTTGTTATGTTAAATTAATTTATAATATTTATTTAGAGTAGGGTTGAACGTTATCAATCTTATTCTAGAAGATTAAAAGTATCTCTCTATTTTAACTAGCTCAAAGAAGAAAATTAATATGGCAAAGATTAGAACTAATTCTCATGAGCTCCATACTGAAACATATAGTTGGGCAATTTCTAAAACGCCATGGATGGAATGGATCTGCCATATATGTGAGAATAGGAACATCTAGGATGAAAACTGCTTCCTCTTAGAGTGCCCCGCATACAACCACATTAGATTTCAGTTTCACAATCTTTGTTACAAAACTGACCTTCCTAGCCTTTTACAATGTCAAAATTATAGTGAGCTCAGGAGGCTTCTCTCTAAACTTTTTGAGCATAAGAATAAAATCTTAAATCAAAATAGATAATTTGTTTTAGGTCCAATAGACCAATGTTTGCGGATGTTAACCACCATCATCATTATTATCATAATAGCATTACTTTATGTAATTAAAATATGGTTTTGTGAATAATTGTTTTGTCATATGAAAAGGTGGATTTTAATATTTTCACAAATTTTGGAGTTCCGATTTTAATATTTTCAATTTTGGAGTTTTGGATAATTAATTTATTTCTCTAAAATCTAAAAATGTAGAACTGTGTAATCCTATTTTTAATGACCTGAGAAGCAATTTAGCAGTCAATTAACCGTTTTGAATTAGCAGTCAAGTAACCGTTTTGAAACTCAGGAAAAAAAACACAATAAATGATTTGACCACCCCAGACATGACGCATGCACTTGCCTGTTTGTATGACAAAATCTCTGTACCTATATTCCCGGAGTACTGTATTGCTTCAATACTTGTATGACTGTTTCACCTTATGTGGCTTTTATGTACTTTTATTCCCGTAACGCTGGGAAAAATGTGTTGACAAAAAGTGGCCACGCGACCCTAAACAGGGTTGCGCCCACTTGTCAACTCAGTCCTCTCTGATGTGTTGTTGTATGGATCAATGACATTTAACACTTGAGATGACTGAGATGTGTATTTATTCAATGTAAAAAGAAACTATAATTAAATTTTTATTTTATTTTTATGGTTTTTTTTTTTATTCAAATTTGGTAAAATAATTAGTTTTAGACTACCATTTAAATATTTTAGATTTAAAAAATCTATTTAAACAATAAAATGTTATAATTTTTATAAAAAAAATGTATCACTATTAAAAAAACAATTTTTTAAAATTTTTAGAAATATAAAATATTATGTTTGGTTACTAACCATACCATAGTTACTGTTTTTTAGAAAATAAATAAATAGATAATATTAAACATTTTTAACGTAGTCTATAAAATTTTGGATAGAGTGTTTTTTAGAAACTAAATAAATAGATAATATTAAATTATTTTTTAACGTGTCTATAAATTTTGGATAGATGGTGATTAGGTGTTTTATTAAGACACTCTTGATGTAAAGTCGATTCAATTTTCTATCTAAATCAAAATAATATTTTAAACATGATGAAAATATAATCCACCTAAAATTACAAAAACAACAACAACAATAAATATAATTTTAACTATTTCAAATAATAAACATAAATATTTCCAAAATTCTTATTAAATATTTGTAACATTGAAAAGTTTCAAATAACCTACATATATCAAGACAAAGTTTCATATTATAAATATCTTATTTCAAGCAAATATGTTAAAGAGAACTGGTGACATGAAAATATTGTTTGAAAATACAGTGAATAATTATAATATAATTTAGCATATCATAGCCTAATGAACGATTATAATATAATCACGCAAAATAGCTTCTGAAAATGACAATTGAAAAAATATATATAAATAAATTCGTTTATTTTTAAGATTTATTTTATGAATCTAATAATGCAATTTAGTATATTTTATTTTTTATTATTGAAAATAAAAAATGATTGGATAATATATATATGGTTAATAATTTAAAAATTATTAAAATTAAAAATTGATTTATTAATTAAGATGTTATGGTTTTATACATTTCGTTGTGTATTAGTTAAAAAATTAAATTATATATATATTTCTAATTTCGAATAGAAGAATTGTTATAACGATTTAAGTTTCAATTTATGTTAGTGAATTCTATTGGATAATTTCCAAATTTAATTATTAATTAATATATATTATTTTTTTTTCTAAATTTAATTTTTTATATATTATTCACTATTTTATATAAGATAGATTATTGTATTTATATTAAAAAAAATTAATTATATATAACCATAAGAGAAATTATATATATATATATATATATATAATATATATTATATATATATATATAATATATTTTATGAGATTTTGAGGTATTGTGTAAGTTATGAGATTTAAAGTTTAAATTTCTACTACCTCAAATCAATAAAAAAGGAAAAATAGATATTGTTATTGTATGATAAATGATTGTATTGAAAATATTAATGGGAGTTATGTTAGGGTGGTTGGCCCAAATAATTGTTATCTTCCCCACTCAAGATTATTGTAATGACTTCATGCCTATAAAATTTGAAATGGGATTGTAAGGTAGCATAATACTAACAACTTTACTACAATCCTTAAACTTAAAAAAAAAATGATTTATTTCCTCAAACTGTTGTTATAATCCCAAACAACAACAAAGATCACATCATCAAGTTTTCAATGAAGTTGCAAGACTGTTCAACATTAATAGGCGTCAATAGAGTGCCCACTATCAGTTGTTCACAATTTCTCTGGAGAGATTTCAGAGTCATGTAAACCCTAGCCATTCTCTTTGGTGAAGATTGATTGCAAGGATCAAGGAAGATTACGATCATTCAATTTCTGTCAAAATCTCCACGTCTTTGCCTGAAGAAAAATTTAAGGGTTTTTTTGCAGATTTAGTGAAGATATTCGGTATCAATTTCTATCAACCAGAGATCAGAGATCCAATCCGTTCTGCGGGTTTTGGTTCGATCCAATTCAGGGCACGTGTATCTGCGGTCCAGCTTGCTGATATCAGATGCACACATTCCTTATCTCTTTCTAATACATATCTGCTCATATATTTTCAAGTATGAATAACTCACCACAGTTACCAAAGATTACCAAAGGTAGACCTAGCATAGTTACTCTATAGAGCCTCTATGAGTATATAAAGTCTTTAGAGAAACGTAGAAAAAAACAGAAGTCAAGCTACAAAAAGAGTTAGTAGCCATGCTGGAAAATAAATTCACATATCTTGAAGAAAAGATCAAAAAACAAATAGAAAATAAAATAGAACTATTGGAGGATAAGATGGAGGCAATGGAGACTAGGTTGCAAGTTATAGAAAAACAAAACCAAAATATGAACCAAACATCCCAGCAAGGAGATATGATACTTTAGAGAGTCTTAAAATGAAGGACATGATTAAAGAACTAGAAGAAAAAGTTAATAGCTGCCTCACCCTAAATAATATGGCAGGTAAATTAGATATCAAACCAATTAAAACTGAAATGAAAAAATTGATAGAATTAGACCATGAGCATAACAAAAGGGCCTTGAACCTTATAATATTCAGTTTGAAAGAGGAGGTAGATGAGGATACTTTAGCCATAGCCCATACAAAATTACATAACAGATTACTAATTGAAACAACATGTCTCATAGAAGCAACAAGATTGGGGAAGCTAACTGAGAATAAAGGAAGGTTGATCCAAATAAAGGTGATCTCTACTGACCATAAGTATGACATACTTAGTAAAATCTCAAGTCTAAAAGGAATGGGAATATTTATAAATGAAGATCTCATTCCATAAGACTAAGAAGAATTAAGAAAGGAGGTTCAAAAGGTAAAGGAAGCTAGGAAGGAAGGAAAATGGGCAATAATCAGAAATAGAAAAGCCATTATTTGAGATAGAAACCAAAAAGATAATAATAAATAACAATTCAACATGCTCCAGATTCTTTCTTGGAACTGTCGAGGCTTTCCATGGAACAAAGGACCCAAGCTAAGTTGGATCTCAAATGATGTTGATATTATTTTGCTTGTTGAAACTTGAGAGCACGAAGAATCTAAGGTCCCTAACATAGATGGCTTTACACTATGGTCTACTTGGAACAAGCGATCATCTTGTAGAGGCATTGGGGGTATAGCTTGTTACATTAAGAAGAACATCTCTCCCCATGCTAGGATCTATAAAAACGACCCTTACAACCAATATAGTTGGACAGATATTACTGACATTTATGATAAAAAGACATACATAGCAATTTGTTATTCCCCCCCCCCATCAATTCTAACTTCTATAAGAAAAAGAATCTAGATAAAAATAGTCCTTACAATGGTTTAGAGAATGATATTTCTAGCCTAAGGAATAAAGGTAATATCCTTTTAATGGGTGACTTTAATGCTTGAACTTCAAGCAACCAAACTATCCTTCTAAGAAATCATTCCAACCCTAATCCTCTTTGGTTAGATGAAGATCTTCCTCTTGTTAGCTGGTACAAAAGGAGCTCTGAAGACCGTAGGGAGAATTTGTTTAGGTCAAAGCTAGTCAAGCTTTGTAGTGCTCAGGACCTCATAATTTTCAACAATCTAAAGAAGTGGCCCAATTCTAGCCAGATGACCTACATCCATGGGCTTGGTAGCAGCATGGTAGACTATGTTATCTCCGATCTCCCCTTATACAACGAAATAATAAATTTTGACATCTTAAACGACCACAAGCCTGACTCTGATCATAGGCCTTTACCTATAACTCTCAATTTTATCATGAATATAGATCCCATAGAAGATAATACTTATAGTCAAAAGAACTTAATCTTTGATAGAAATAAAAAAATATCTCTTTCTAAATGAATTAAAAACTAATTTGATTCATTTATCTAGTATAGAAAACATAGAAGAACTCTATCATAATTTTATTACATCCTTCACATATTCTATTAACAAGTTCTCAATTGAAGTTTCAAGTAATAAAAGAAATAGCAAAACCAACCCATGGTATGACAAAGATTATAAAAGTGCGAGGAGAGCAATTAAGGAAACTGTTGATGAATCTCTTAAAATTGACAAGATAAAAATATACAAAGCCCTAACTAAAAGGAAAAAAGGCAGTATATTCGTAAAAGACAAGAGAATATCTTGCACCTCTCTAAGGTAGCTCCTAAGAAATTCTGGAGGCAGATTCTAACTAGGAAAACTAAAGATAATAATAAAATTTCTTTACACGACTGGAATTCCTTTCTTAAAAAGCTTTATGAATCTCCAAATGTCATGGATAACTTTGAAACCCTGCTCACTACAAAAGAAGTTTTCTCATTAGAAGACATTGATTTTTGGATTAATCATTTGGCTAATGGGAAAGCTAAGGACATTGAAGGTTACCAGGTGGAAATCCTAAAAATTGGAGGTCTTGTCCTCATCCCCCACATCCACAAGCTTTTCAATCAAGCGGTCAAGCAAGGGTTCCCTAAACCATGGACTCAAAGCCTCATTATCCCTATTTTTAAAAGTGGGGATACAAATAACCCCTCTAGTCCTTGGAAAATTATGATCAACCCTCTCCTAGCCAAGTTATATGGCATTATTTTGGAAAAGAAGTTGAGCATATGGCTTGAAAGTAAAGGTAAGCGTGCTAAAGACCAAGTGGGTTTTAGAAGGCAACACTCAACAACGGACCACCTCATTATGCATAGGATCATTGTGGAGGAATGTCGCAATGATAAATCCAATCTTTTATGTTGCTTTGTGGAATTTAGAAAGGCTTTTGATATGGTTCCTAGAAACAACCTATGGAATAGATTAGAAGAGCTAAAGGTTCCTTTTGAGTTGAGAGCTACTGCTATAAGGTTATACAAGAATGTAGTTGCCAAGTTAAAGAGCAAGGAGGGGTGTTTGAAAGATATTGAGTGTAATATTGGAGTTAAACAAGGTTGCCCCCTCTCCTTTACCTTATTTGGCATTTACATTGACAAGCTAGAAGGTTGTTTAGAGGAAGAAGGATGTGTTGGCACGATCTTAGCTGGGATAGTCATCATCCTTCTTCTCTACGTTGACGATATCGTTCTTCTCACAAGGTGCCCATCTAATATTGATAAACAACTTAGACTTCTTAAGGATTTTTGCTCTACCATGGGTATGATTGTTAATACTGACAAAAAAAAAGTTATGATTATCAAATCCAAGAAGGATACTTACGTTAATTTTATGTATGACAATAGTAACCTGGAGGAAGTGTCTTCCTAAAAGTACCTAGGAATTGATATTCATCACAAGCTCAACTAGAAATATAGCATTGAGAAAAGGATTAATGGGGGATGGAAAGCTTATTTTGGTCATGAAAATAATTTTAAAACGACAAACCTCGTAATGTGGGATAGAAATAAGTTCCTCTTTGAAACCTTAGTCACTCTGGTTATCTTATATGGATGTGAGGTTTGGGGTTGTAGCATCTCTAGAGAATCCTCGAGAAAGATTGAGCAAATTCAAAAGTGTTTTATAATGTATAACCTCAAAATTAAAAGTAACACACCCTATCCTATTCTCCTTACAGAAGTGGGTCTTTCTCCTATCGAGATCCTAGCTATGACTAGGCTTCTGTTGTACAAGCACAAACTCAATAACATAGGAGACCATAGACTTCCTAAACTAGCTTTAAATTCTAGCCAAAACCACCTAAGGCTCAAATGAGGTTGGTATAAAGACACGAGAGCCTGGTTAAACCATTGGGAGATTGATGAGAATGTAGCATTGCAAAACATTAATAACATTAAAAATATTGTTACTTCTAAGTTCAAAGAAAAAATGTGGTATGAGAAAGATTTAATAGCTAAAAGAAAATTAAGATATTATAAGGAGGTCACCAACCCCACCCTAGAAGATCAAAAGTATCTCTTTGTTTTAACTAGCTCAAAGAAGAAAGTTAATATAGCCAAGATTAGAACGAACTCTCACGAGCTCTATAGTGAAACAGGTCGTTGGACAATTTCTAAAACACCATGGATGGAAAGGTTTTGCCATCTCTATGAGAATATGAACATCGAGGATGAAAATCACTTCCTCTTAGAGTGCCCCATGTACAACCACATTAGATCTCAGTTTCAAAATCTCTGTTGTAGTACTAACCTTCTTAGCATGTCAAAATTACAGTGAGCTCAGAAGGCTTCTCTCCAAGCTTTTTGAGCATAGGAATAAAATCTAAAATCAAACTAAATAATTCATTTCTTTAGGTCCAATAGACCAAAGTTTGGTCTCAGAGGACGTTAACCATCATCATCATCATAGTAATAACTTATTTGCAATA
>APFE031550391.1:210532-257283 GCA_000404065.3 Pinus taeda
CCCATTTGTTGCCAATGGGTTTCCTTCCAGTCGGCAACTCCACCAGATCCCAAGCTTCATTTTTGTGCAAAGATGCCATTTCATCAACCATGGGCTCTTTCCAGAGTTTTCCATCCTCTGAATCTACTGCTTCCCTCACAATTCTGGGACCATCATCAGTAATAGATAAAGAAAAATTTGAACAGAAAGAAGATGGACTATACCTTTTTTGCTACCTTCTTTCTCAAACTGATATTCTCACAGCCAGAGTTTGTGGCTCTTCATCTTTTGATTCCTCTTCTATTGTAGATTTTGGTTCTTCCTCCTTTAGCTCAAAATCATCTTCTCAAGTTCCTTTGGTAGGGCTTTATGTTTAATAACATCTTTCACCTCTCTAAATACCACATCTCGACTATACACGACCTTCCTTATTTATGGGTTCCAAAGCTTATAACCTTTTAAACCATCCTTATACCCAATAAAGATGCACTTTTTAGATTTACTATCCAACTTTGTTATTTTATCCTTTGGAACATGTACATATGCATCACATCCAAATACCCTCAGATGTGAAAGAGAAGGTTTCTTACTATTCCATACCTCTTGTGGAGTATTATCCTCCAATGTTGATGAAGGTGATATGTTGACCAAGTAACATGTAGTCTCCACCACCTCTGCCCAGAATTCCTATCCTAACCCAGCTCCACTGAGCATGCTTATTTCCCTTTCCATCAACGTCTTGGTCATTCTTTCTGCAGCTCATTTTTCTTGGGTGTGTATGGAGTAGTCTTTTGCTGTGCTATACCACACTTCTTATAGAACTCTTCAAATTCCTTCTTGCAAAACTCTCGACTGTTATCTGTCCTCAATACCTTTATCTTCTTCGCTATTTGGTTTTCCACCAAAGCCTTAAATTCTTTAAACCTCTCAAAGACTTAAAAATTATTCCTGAGGAAATATATCCATGTATTCATTGGGAAATCATCTATAAATAATACTTAGTACATAGACTTACCCAGTGATGGAACCTTTAGAGGTAAAAACACATCACTATGCACAAGCTCTAATATTTGTTTCGCCCTTTGTTGACAGTGTTGGACCCGCCAACATGTCAAGGGGATCTCCTCGGTAAGAAGTCCCAGTTAGACCTCAAACTGTTTGGTGTAGGAGGCTTAGCAGTAGGTCGTATGGTAATGCCTTGAACCCTGTGTCGTACAGAGGCTAGTAGAAGATCTTTGTTAGCAGCAAGGGTGTGATTTATGCAGTGAGTCAAGGAAGGTGTATGAGAGGTTCCAACACTTCGAAGGGGGAGGAGGTGAAGCTGACTTCTAGGTTGAAAGGGATCAGTCCCAACTTAGCTAGGAACACACAACACAAAGGGCATGCATAGTTTCCAGCAGAGCAGTCCACTTAGATGCGGCAGTCACATTATACAAGGTAAGGTAACACGTACAACACTCACAGATCAGTCCGAGACGAGTGCGATGGTTGTTATGGAAAGGTTCAGGTGAAAGGTTTGTATGATGTCTCGTAGAGAAGTCGACATAGATGGTGACAAAATTAACAACAAGATTCATATAATTGCATGTGAATCAGTTCATACACAAGTACGTAAGTTAAACAACACATATCATTAAAGCAACTGGAGCAGTCCAACTATAATAACAACATATCCATGAAAATGTGATGGCTTTTATTATATAAAGAAGTGTAAGTCACAATCATACAATACATCCATGTAAACCCGCTAGCCCCAATAGTGGAATGTTATAGCCACATCCACCTGCTCCTCCAAAGAGATGTACTAGTTCCATGCAGTGGAGAAGCCAAGGCACATTACAATATTGTCCAAGCCTTCTTCAAAATATTCTTAGTAGAAGCTTGGCTGACCAAAAGCCTATACAATGAGCTATGAGGGACTATTTATAACAAAGGGTGGGGTGACCCTTGAAATTACCCTTTGTGATAGTTCAACTACCCTCATGAATTTTCACCTACTCTATGACTGTTACATCCAACTGTTGACACTTGAATTACACTTGACATGACTCAACATTACAATGCACACGTACTCATGTGAGACAACATGGCTTGAGAAAGCCTTGAAAAACATCATTGGCACTCGGTCCATTGTGGTGAGACCAACTCTTTGACATGCTTGGGATGGTGAAGGTGGTGATATGATGCCAAGCTTGGTCATCTGTGATGGTGTGCATGCACCTCATGGTGACATCTTGCTGAGGCGAACTCTTGCCTCTATTGCAACTGGTGCATTGATTCAACCCCTTCATCCTACTCGTCTGCTAACATGTGCATGGTCTTCTTGGGTATGGTTGAACATGAAACACATTGATGCATAGTGTCCGTGTTGATCTTCAATTGTGTGCTGGTGGTCATGTGCATCAACTTGCCAAAGAACATGTTCAGCCCCAGTTGGACTTGCTTCTTGTCTTCGCCTTGGTCAGTGTGTTGAATGGGTTGGATTACATGCATGTGCTCAATGAAATCCATGCTGTTGAATCCTTTGCATGTGATAAAAAAAACTACTCACATGTCTACTCTATCTCAGCTATTGGGATGGATCCTTAACTTGTATAGGCATAGTTTCATCTGTGAGTGCATGTTGCACCCACTGTTGTTCTTGTTCCTGTTGCAACTCATTCGTCTATCTGTGAAACTTCATGTTTTTCTTAAGTTGCTGCTTCAGCACATGCAACTCCATTCTTTGTTCTATCTTTTTCCTTTGTGTGATCTTCATGTCGTGCTGTCACTTCATAGCCAGAGTCTCCAAAGTTGCTTTCATCGTCAATGGACCTGCTTGATCTTGCAACCTTGTCCCGCTTCTGTGTTGTCAACAACCCTCCTCTTGCATTCATTGCATTTGGTATGATGTCTTCAACTGTTGTTCATGATGCTGCTCATTGTGATGTTGCTGCTATCATATCTTGATGTCCTTGTCTACGAACAACTTGATGTCTTCATGGGTAGGCAAGTACATTGACACTTGATCGACTGCATCCCCAAGTGTGCTCTAAATGGAGTATTTGTCTTTGCTCTCTTGGAAACCATTGTACCTGTACTGCTGAGTGGAAGATGAACATCTACGATACTTGGAGATATGGAAACACTGATGGAAAGCAATTTGTCAGTTGAAAACCAAAACGAACATGAGAACTAACTTGCAAAATACTTGGGTGAATGATCATGAAGATTGCGTAATTTTGGTCGGGAGGTCGGGAGACTGACTGCCAACACTACACAAGGCACATTCTGGGCTGCTGGGAGACTGACTGACTGCTGGAACTGCACAATGCATAGTCCAGTCTAGTTTTTGACTACTGGGATTGCGTAATGCACAATTCTAGCTAGGAAGGATTGTTGGCCCAAGGATAGATTTGTGCAATTTCTAGGGACAAGCATCCACTATCCTCTAGAAATGTGCAAAATCTTCCTAGAGGCTAGTGTTGGGTAGGAATGCGCAAATTTGGAGAGGAAGGCAAGCCTTCCTTCCCCAGATTGCATAATGCAGCCTTGGTGAAGGTAGAGCCCGAGCCAAGGTTGGCCCGACTCATTGACGGGAAACTGAAAGCAAGTAAGTCAGTGAATTCATTACGACACTAAGTGACAAAAGAAGTGATTAACAGTGCATGCAAAACATGAATGAAAGATTCAACAAACATATCAACATGCATGTGGGTGAGGTAGTTCGCGGTTGGGTGAATGTCTATGAAAAATAGTTTCATGCATACGATAGCATTGAGATAGAAACAAAAACTAAAATAGAGCTAGGATAAGCTAGTATACATTTAAATGATAGCAAGTGTTCAAATAAATCAAGCAAAAAGTACTCCCACAAGCGAAAACACAAAAAGCAATAGAAATGCAGCGCAAGGCATGGGAAGCAGGCTTACCCCAAAACAATTGAGCTGAATGTTCCGATTGCCCCTAGATGTGATGTGGGATGTCAGAGCTGCAAGGTTGGTAGGAGGAATGAGCTCTGCAACATCTGGTTGATGATTTTTGATAACATCGAGGTTGTGACGCATATGCCACGAATCTAGGGGAAGCTACACTTGCTGGGAGGTTTCGAAATTTCTCCTTGCATGTAACCTCCAACTGCTAAACATATATCTCTGAAACAAGGGATGCATTTGCATGTTGCTTTGGGATAAGTAGCCCATGCATGCAAGTTTGTTTTGCTCAGTCCCGGAGGGAACCGGTCAACTCAGCTACACATGCAAGAGACTGCTCGACTACTGGGGAAAAATGCACATTTCTGGCTGGGAGCTGTGCTAGCTGCCCAGGATATTTGTGCAATTTTTGGGCAGAGCAACTAACTGTAGGTCAGATTTGCAAAAATCCTAGATTGAACAACCTACTGTTGGGAAAATTTGTGCAAATCATGCTAGGAGGGTTGGCTGGCAGGATTGAGGAATCCTGGAGCCCAGCAGGCTGTAAAACAGGATTGCGTAATTCCTAGAGGGAAGGTTGGCTGCCCTCTAGAAATGCACAATTTTCAAGGGGAAGTTGCTCAACCTGCAAGTGGACCAAGTCTCAATGAGCAACCTGTGAGGGGATTGGATCAACTGTGATCGACAAGCTGCCTTTGTGGGAGGAAAACACTGAAGCTTGAGTACTTAATGAAGCAATACAAAGTGTTGTGTAAGGTTGGTAGGGAGGCTCCAAAATAGGCTAAGGAATTTTTTTTTAGGGTGGTTGTAGCTGCTACAACACTTGGTGACACACTGGTAGAACTTTAGCTCTCTGCATAGACCTTGTTCGTGAAAAGCAAGTCTAACACCTCAGGAAGTATTTTTTAGTTCTTAGCTCATCTTTGTTTCACACTAACTTGATTGTAAGATGTAGCATTTGCCAAGCCCTTGGTTGATTGACACACATTCAAGACAAAGCAAAATATTTTTTTCGATTGGGGTTGAGGGGTATATAGGTGCATAAGAAATATAGTCGTCAGAGTCTTAGTTTCATCTCTGGTATTGCTCCATTGTCAGTAGGCTTGGACAATACCTCGATGGAGTCACATAGGAACACAAGCATGGCTCTGCTACTAGCGAGCTTGGTCAATACCCCGATGGAGTTACTTGCATCACCTCCCTACACAAGAATCCTTTCTCTTCTTTTGCCTTATTCATTTTTCATTTTAAATTTTCAACTTTTCATTTTTTCATTTTCCATTGTGCATAAACTTATTCATTTCAGAGGCAGAAGAGGGATCCTAACTTATTGAGAGTAGAAGAGGTTGTTCTAGCAGAGAAGTAGTTAATTGTATCTCTAATGTGCCTGTTAAGATTTCCCCCTTACCTTACTCTACTTCACTAAGCTGACAAGGGTTAACCAAAAAACAATTGATGAGAGAAGGTGACACTAGTTAGCACGCAAGTGTTGTGTTGACACCAAGGTTCACTTCCAACAATACGCATTCTCCTTCGATGTATCATGGACTAAAAGTAACAAGCTCATCATATAGAGGCAAGATGATAGATAACAAAGTATTGATAGTTTTACAAGCCCTCTTGTACTTTACCTAGCTTGCTTCAAGAGTCATACATGGTTTCATGCAAAACTAACCTATGAACGAAACAAGTGAATGAACTAACAATAAATAAAGCAAAGTAAGAGCAGAAGCAAAAATGAAAGCAAAGAAAGTAAACAAACAAGCAAGAAAACAGACAAGAAAACAAATCATGTAAGCAAACAAGCATGCAAGCAAACATCTGAAAGAAAACACTACTTCTACTCCTACACTAATGGTACATGGGCCTGATCACGTGAAGTGATACTTCCACTACAGCCATCGGTGCATTGGTAGACCCATGTTGGTGAAGGCTTGGTCCACGAGCAACCCAGTTGTGCAAACCAACAAGCAAGAAAGATATAATAATGAAGACAACCACGCTTCGTGATTCAAAGTACCCACGGGACATAGATAAGTGCATGTGGATGATGGGCAGTCTGCGGACTTATCATGGTGCTGTGTGACACTACATGTGACTTTGAAGCATAAGCACACTCTTGAGTGTGACATGCAAGCAAATGAAAGAAACAAAGATAACTTGTGTCATGCACGAGTGCTTGCAATGTAACACTCCTCTAATGCATGAGCAATGGGATCGTGTAGCTCGAGTGGAGGAAGTAAAATCTGAGTGTTGGATTGATCTTGAGTGCATATAGATGAGTGATGAGGATCCTTAAGTGTTTGAAAATTTTCCTGATCGGAAGCAAAACCAACCTCAAGAAAACGAGGGCCTGACATAATCATCAGCTTGGCTTGAAGTGCCTCGACAATCTGTGGGGTTTCAAGTTAGTTTATAGATGGATCTTTGTAGACCAGTGGATTAGACAGATTAACAATTAGTGAATCAACATCATGATTGGATGATGAGGTGAAGAGATCACGACAACCAAGATCATAAAATTCAGGATGTTGGTTGACATCCTCATGGTTGGATGAATCACATAGAGGGGTAGATGAAAACCAAACAAACTCATCCTCTCTATTTCCGGAAAAGACAGATGAAGGATTAAGTGGATTTTCAACGAGTAACTTATCCTCTCCATTGTCGAATGATGGACTAACATTTAGTGAGTCCTGCAAGTGATCAACAATGGGTGCATCCATGGATGAAGATAGACATGCAAAATCATGGATGGTAGGTTCATCAAAGAGGTTAGGAAAGAATGGAGGGGACTCGGACAGAAGGGAGTCATCCTTCATCAAGTGTTGATGTTCAAGCTCCCACTCATACTCTTCATGAATGATAGCGCATGTTGGTTGTGCAACATCGACTCCGTCAGTGGGTTGTTCCTCGTTCACCACAAGTGAAGTGTCTGAAATGGATGAACACAAGACAACATCATCTAGAGGAATACATGAGTGCGAAGATGGAGGTCGAAGAAAAGAATGCATATGAGAACTTGAAAGACTCATAATGAAATCTGCGTGAAAATCGAGTGGAGTGATGTTGGGAGAGTGTGAAGGATGAATAGGTGTGTCATCATGATCCTCAACATCATTGGGAAGTCATGGAGCTGTTGAATGAGAGGGAGGCGGATAGTCATTTGAGACAGTACCCACTCCCACATGAGATTGTACAGTTCCATCAATGAATAATGTTGAGTGAGGCTTGATATCAAGCTTCCTCTTGGGATGGGAATATTTCTTAATGAAATACTTGAACTGGTCCCAAAGATAAGAAAATTTCATCTGGCTCTTCAGAACTTGAAACTGCAAGTCACGAAAGAGCTGCCAAAAATCAATAACGGATTCATGCAGATCCCTCTGTTGTTGTAATAGTTTCTGGTCAAGATAGTTTGGATCAAAATGATAGTACTTGTCTTCAATGAGATAACAAAAGTGCTCAAATGAGTGCATGGTGTTAGCCGTTAGGTTGAGCATCCAACGAAATGGAGATTCGCGAAGTGTGTATGCAAGAAGCAACCCAACCTATTTGTTAGAAAACTCATCTTCCTCATAAATCATGAAAATAAAGTTATATAAGTGCTCAGGCCAGGCCAGTTCGCCTTCACCATCATACATGTGGAAAAGAGATCAAAGAGCTTCCTCAAGATGGAGACATCTTCACGATTTGAAAAACACCTTGGGGGAAGAAGAGTGTAAGACTCCATGAAAGATATGCAAAGGTTCAAAATTGGATGAGAGGACACAACTTGTCATCAGGCCCTCCTTCTAGCAGCAGAAATGTTGACAATGTTGGACCCACCAACATGTCAAGGGGATCTCCTCGGTAAGAAGTCCCAATTAGACCTCATACGGTTTGGTGTAGGAATCCCAGCAGTGGGTCGTAAGGTAATGCCTTGACCACGATGTCACATAGAGGGAAGTAGAATAACTTTGTCAACAACAAGGGTGTGATTGATGCAGTGAGTCAAGGAAGGTGTATGAGAGGTTCCACCACTTCGAAGGGGGAAGGAGGTGACGGTGAGTTCCAGGTTGAAAGGGATCAATCCCAACTCAGGTAGGAACACACAACAAAAAGGACATGCACAACTTTTGGCAGAGCAGTCCACTCGGATGTGGCATTCACATCATACAAGGTAACATAACATGTACACCACTCAAGGATTAGTCTGAGACAAGTGCGACGGTTGTTATGGCAAGGTTCAAGTGAAAGGTCTGTCTGATGTCCGACAGAGCAATCGACATAGACGATGACAGAATTAACAACATACGAAACACATTAAGAACAAGATTCATATAATTGCATGTGAATAAGTTCATACACAAGTACGTAAGTTAAAAAACACATATCATTAACGAAACTGCAACAATTCAACTACAACAACAACATATGCATGAAAATATGCCAGCTACTATTATATAAAGAAGTGTAAGTCACAATCATACAATACATCCATGTAAAACTAATAGCCCCAATAGTGGAATGTTACAGCCACATCCGCCTACTCCTCCAAAGAGATGTACTAGCTCCGTGTAGTGGAGAAGCCAAGGCGCGTTATAATACTATGCAACCCTTCTTCAAAATAGCCTTAGTAGAAGCTTGGCTGACCAAAATCCTATACAATGAGTTATGAGGGACTATTTATAGCAAAGGGTGGGGTGACCCTTGACATTTCCCTTTATGACAGTTCAACTACCCTCATGACTCTTCAACTGCTCTATGACTGTTACATCCCACTGTTGAAACTTGACTTACACTTGACATGACTGAACATCACAATGCACATGTACTCATGTGAGACAACATGGTTTGAGCAAGCCTTACAAAACATCACTGGCACTTGGTCCACAGTGGTGAGACCAATTATTTGACATGCTTGTGATGGTGAAGGTGGTGAGTTGATGCCAAGCTTGGTCGTCCGTGATGGTGCGCATGCACCTCATGGCGACATCTTACTGAACCGAATTCTTGCCTCTATTGCAACCGGTACATTGGTTCAACCCCTTCATCCAACTTGTCTGCTAACATGTGCATGGTCTTCTTGGGTATGGTTGAACTGGCAAGACACTGATGCATAGTATCTGTGCTGATCTTCAATTGTGTGTTGGTGGTCATGTGCATCAACTTGATGAAGGACATGTTTAGCCCCAGTTGGACTTACTTCTTGTCTTCACATTCGTGAGTGTATTGAATGGGTTGGATTGCATGCATGTGCTCAACGAAATGCATGCTGCTGAATCCTTTACATGCGATCAACAACACTACTCACCATGTCTGCTCTATGTCAGCTATTAGGATGGATCCTTAACTTGTATGGGTGTAGTTTCATCTGTGAGTGCATGTTGCACCCACTGTTGTTCCTGTTCCTGTTGCAACTCATTCGTTTGTTCGTGCAGGTTCATGTTTTTCTTAAGTTGCTACTTTAGCACATGCAATTCCTTCTTTGTTCCATATTCTGCCTTCGCGTGACCTTCATGTCATGTCGTCACTTAATAGCAGGAGTCTCCAATGTTTCTTTCATCGTCAATGGACCTGCTTGAGCTTGCAACCTTGTCCCGCTTTTGTGTTGTCAAAAACCCTCCTCTTGCATTCATTGCATTTGGTATGTTGTCTTTAACTGTTGTTAATGATGTTGTTCTTTGTGATGTTTCTATTGTCATATTTTGATGTCCTTTGTCTACGAACAACTTGATGTCTTCATGGGTAGGCAAGTCCATAGACACTTGATCGACTGCATCCCCAAGTGTGCTCTAAATGGTGTCTTTGTCTCTACTCCCTTGGAAACCATTTCCCTGTACTACTGAGAGGCAGATGAACACCTATGATACCTGCAGACATGGCAAGCAATCTGTCAGTCAAAAACCAAAACGAACATGAGAACTGACTTGCAACATACCTGGATGAATGATCATGAAGGTTGCACAATTTCGGCCAGTAGGTCGGGAGACCGACTGCCAAGTCTGCAGAAGGCACAATCTGGGCTATTGGGTGACTGACTGACTGTTGGAACTATGCAATACATAGTCTAGTCTGGTTGCTGATTGCTAGGATTGCGCAATGCGCAATTCTAGCTGGGAATGACTGCTAGCCCATGGACAAATTTATGTAATTTCTTGGGCCAAGCAGCCAAGTAAGTAAGTCAGTGAATGCATGGAGACACTAAGTGATAAAACAATTTATTAACAGTGCATGCAAAACAGTAATGAAATATTCAGCAAACAGATCAACATGCATGTGGGTGAAGCAATTCGCTGGTTGGGCAAACGTCCATGCAAAATAGTTTCATGCATGTGACAATAGTGAGATAGCAATGAAAATTTAAATAGAGAGAGGACAAAATAATATACATGTAAACAACAACAAGCAAAGAAATCAACCAAAAAGTACTCCCACAAGAAAAAAAAAGCGATAGAAATGCAACACAAGGCATGAGAAGCGGGCTTACCCCAAAATAGTTGAGCTGATGAGTTTTGATAACAATAAGGTTGTGACACGCATGCGACAAATCTAGGGGAAGAGACACTTGGTGGGAGGTTTCAGAATTGCTCCATGCATGTAACCTCCAACTGCTAAACATAGATCCCTGAAACAAGGGATTCCTTTGCACGCTGCCTTGGGAGAAGCATTCCATGCATGCAAGTCTGTGTTACTCAATCCTAGAGGGAACTGATCAACTCAGTTGCACATGCAAGAGACTGTTCGACTGTTGGAGAAAAATGCACATTTCTAGCTGGGAGTTGGGCTAGATGCCCAGGAGATTTGCGCAATTTCTAGGCAGAGCAATTGATTGCTGCTCAAATTTGCACAAATCCTAGACTAAACAGCGTGCTGCTGGGAAAATTTTCGCAAATCCTGCAGGGAGGGTTGGCTGGCAGGATTAAGGAATCCTGGAGCCCAGCAAGCCGTTAGATAGGATAGAAAAATTCCTGGAGGAAGGCTATTTTCCCTCCAGAAATGCACAATCTTCAAGGGGAAGCTGCTGAACCTGCAACTAGACCAAGTCCCGGTGAATAGCTGGTATGGGGAATGGATCAACTGTGACTGATAGGCTGCCTTTGTGAGAGGAAAACACTAAAGCTTGAGTACTTGATGAAGCAAGAAAAAGTTTTGTTTAAGGTTGGTAAGGAGGCTCCAAAACAGGCTAAGTAAAAATTTTGGAGGTTGGTTATAGCCACTACAACACTTGGTGACACACTAGTAGAACTCTAGCTCCCTGCATAGACCTTATTCGTGAAAAGAAAGTCTAAAACCTCCAGAAGTATTTTTCAGTTCTTAGCTCATCTTGGTTTCACACTAACTTGATTGTAAGATGTAGCATCTGCCAAGCCCTTGGTTGATTGACACACATTCCAAGCCGAAGAAACATAGTTGTTTTGATTGGGGTTGAGGGGTATATAGGTGCACAAGTAGTATAGTCGTCAGAGTCTTAGTTTAGTCTCTAGTATTGCTCCACTACCAGCAGGCCTAGACAGTACCTCGATGGAATCACATAAGAACACAAGCATGGCTTTGCTGCTAGCGAGCCTAGTCAGTACCCTGGCGGAGTTACTTGCATCACTTTCCCACATAACAAGCCTATCTCTTCTTTCACCTTATTCATTTTTCATTTTAAATTTTTTTCTTTTCACTTTTTCATTTTCCACTATACATATCACTTATTCATTTTAGAGGCAGAAGAGGGATCCCGACTTATTGAGAGTAGAAGAGTTTGTTCCAGTAAAGAAGTAGTTAATTGTATCTCTGACGTGCCTGTTAAGTTTCCCCCCTTACCTTACTCTACTTGACTGAGTTGACAAGGGTTAACCAAAAAACAATCGATGAGAGAAGATGACACTAGTTAGTGCACAAGTGTTGTGTTTACACCAAGGTTCACTTCCAACAGTACACATTTTCCTTCGACGTATCAAGGACTAAAAGTAACAAGCTCATCATACAAAAGGCAAGATGATAGATAACCAAGCAATGATAGTTGTACAAGCCCTCTTGTACTTTACCTAGCTCGCTTCAAGGGTCATACATGGTTTCATGCAAAACTAACCTATGAATGAAACAAGCAAACGGACTAACAATCAACAAAGCAAAGTAAGAGCAGAAGAAAAAAAGAAAGAAAAGGAAGTAAACAAACAAGCAAACAAGCAAACAAGAAAACAAATCACGTAAGCAAACAAGAATGCAAGCAAACATCTGAAAGAAAACACTACTCCTACTCCTACACTAATGGTACATGGGCCTGATCATGTGAAGTGATACTTCCAATGCAACCACCGGCGCATTGGTATACCCATGTTGGTGAAGGCTTGGTCCGCAAGCAACCCAGTTGCGCAAACCAACAAGAAAGAAAGATATAATAATGAAGACAACCACACTTCGTGATTCAAAGTGCCCACGGGACATAAGTGAGTGGATGTGGATGACAGGTAGTCTGTGGACTTATCATGGTGTTGTGTGATGCTACGTGTGACTTTGAAGCATAAGCACACTTTGGAGTGTGACATGCAAGCAAATGAAAGCAACAAAGATAACTTGCGTCACGCACAAGTGCTTACAATGTAAGACTCCTCCAATGCATGAGCAATGGGATCATGTAGTTTGAGTGGAGGAAGTAAAATCTGAGTGTTGGATTGATCTTGACTGCATACAGACGAGTGATGAGGATCCTTGAGTGTATGAAAAATTTCCTGATTAGAAGTGAAACCAACCTCAATACAACGAGGACTTGACATAACCATCAGCTCAGCTTGAAGTGCCTCAATGGTCTGTGGGGTTTTGACTTAGTTTATAGATGGATCTTCATAGACCAGTGACTTAGATGGATTAGCAATCAGTGAATCAACATTGTGATCGTATGATGAGGTGAAGAGATCACAACAACCAAGATCAGAAAATTCATGATGTTGGTTGCCATCCTCAAGGTTGGATGAATCACATTGAGGAGTAGATGAAAAGTGAAGAAACTCATCCTCTCTGTTTCTAGAAAAGGCAGATGAAGGATCAAGTGGATTTTCAAAGAGTAACTTATCCTCTCCATTGTCGAATGATGGAATAACATCCGGTGAGTCCTGGAAATGATCAACAATGGGTGCATCCATGGATGAAGATACACATGCAAAATCATGGATGGCGGGTTCATCAAAGAGGTTAGGAAAGAATGGAGGGGACTCAGATAGAAGGGAGTCATCCTTCACCGAGTGTTGATGTTCAAGCTCCCACTCATACTCTTCATGAATGATTTCGCATGTTGGTTGTCCAACATCGACTCCATCAGTGGGTTGTTCTTCGTTCACAACAAATGAAGAGTCTGGAATGGATGAACACAAGGCAACATCATCCAGAGGAACATCTGAGTGTGAAGATGGAGGTCGAAGAATAGAACGCATATGAGAACTTGAAGGACTCGCAACCAAATATGCACGAAAATTGAGTGGAGTGATGTTGGGAGAGTGTGAAGCATGAATAGGTGTGTGACCATGATCCTCAACATCATTGGATAGTGATGGAGCTGCTAAATGAGAGGGAGGTGAATAGTCAGTTGAGACAGAGCCTTCTCCCACATGAGATTGTGCAGTTCCATCAATGAATAATGTTGAGCAAGGCTTGATATTAAGCTTCCTCTTGGGATGGGAATATTTCTTAAGGAAATACTTGAACCGGTCCCAAATATAAGAAAATTTCATCTAGCTCTTAAGAGCTTTAAACTGCAAGTCATAGAAGCATTGCCAAAAATCAATAATGGATTCATGCAGAGCCCTTTGTTGCTGTAATAGTTTTTGGTCAAGATAGTATAGATCAAAATGATAGTACTTGTCTTCAATGAGATAATAGAAATGCTCAAATGAGTGCACAGTGTCAACAGGTAGGGTGAGCACCCAATGAAATGGAGATTCGCAAAGTGTGTGTGCAAGCAACAACCCGGACTGTTTGTCAGAAAACTTGTCTTCCTCGTAAATCATGAAAATAAAATTATATAAGTGCTAAGGCCAGGCCAATTCATCTTCACCATCATACATGTGAGTGGGCAAGAGATCGAAAAGCTTCCTCAAGATGGAGACATCTTTATGATTCGAAAAACACCTTGGGCGAAGAAGAGTGCAAGACTCCATGAAAGATATGCAAAGGTTCAAAATTGGATGAGAGGACACAACTTGTCATCAGGCCCTCCTTCTAGAACCAAAAATGTTAACGGTGTTGGACCCACCAACATGTCAAGGGGATCTCCCTGGTAAGAAGTACCAATTAGACCTCAGACCATTTAGTGTAGGAGTTGCAGCAGTGGGTCATAAGGTAATGCCTTGACCGCGATGTCACATAGAGGCATGTATAATAACTCTGTTAGTAGCAAGGGTGTGACTGATGCAGTGAGTCAAGGAAGGTGTATGAGAGGTTCCAAGACTTCGAAGGGGGAAGGAGGTGAAGGTGAGTTCTAGGTTGAAAGGGACATGCACAACTTCCGGCAGGACAATCCACTCGGATGCGGCATTCACATCATACAAGGTAAGATAACACGTAGAACACTCATGGATCAGTTTGAGATGAGTGCAACAATTATTATGGCAAAGTTCAATTCAAAGGTCTGTTTGATGTCCGACAGAGCAGTTGACATGGACGGTGACAAAATTAATAACATATGCAACAAATTAACAACAAGATTCATATAATTGCATGTGAATCAGTTCATACACAAGTACATAATTTAAACAACACATATCATTAAAGAAACTAGAGCAGTCCAACTACAATAACAACATACGCATGAAAATGTGTTGGCTCTTATTATATAAAGAAGTGTGAGTCACAATCATACAATAAATACATGTAAAACTACTAGCCCCAATAGTAGAATGTTACAACCACATCTGCCTGCTCCTCCAAAGAGATGTATTAGCTCCGTGCAGTGGAGAAGCCAAGGCGTGTTAAAATATTGTCCAAGCCTTCTTCAAAATAGTCTTAGTAGAAGCTTGGCTGATCAAAAGCCCAAACAATGAGGTATGAGGGACTATTTATAGAAAAGGGTGGGGTGACCCTTGACATTCCCCTTTGTGATAGTTCAACTAACCTCATGACTCTTCACCTACTCTATGACTGTTACATCCAACCGTTGACACTTGACTTGCAATTGACATGACTTAACATTACAATGCACATGTACTCATGTGAGACAACATGGCTTAAGCAAGCCTTGCAAGACATCACTGGCACTCAGCCCACTGTGGTGAGACCAGCTCTTTGACATGCTTGTGATGGTGAAGGTGGTGAGTTGATGTCAAGCTTGGTCGTCCGTGATGGTGTGCGTGCACCTCATGGTGACATATTACTGAAGTGAACTCTTGCCTCTGTTGCAACAGGTGCATTGGTTTAGTCCCTTCATCCAACTCGTCTGCTAACATGCGCATGGTCTTCTTGGGTATGGTTGAACCAGCAACACACTGATGCATAGTGTCCGTGTTGATATTCAATTGTGTGTTGGTGGTCATGCGCATCAACTTGCCAAAGTACATGTTCAACCCTAATTGGACTTGCTTCTTGTATTCACCTTGGTGAGTGTGTTGAATGGGTTGGATTACATGCATGCGCTCAACAAAATGCATGCTATTGAATCCTTTGCATGTGATCAACAACACTACTCACCATGTCTACTCTGTGTCAGCTATTGGTATGGATCCTTAACTTGTATGGGCGCAGTTTCATCCATGAGTGCATGTTGCACCCACTATTTTTCCTGTTCCTGTTCCTATTGCAACTCATTCGTCTGTTCGTGTAGCTTCATGTTTTTCCTAAGTTGCTACTTTTGCACATGCAACTCCTTCTTTGTTCCATCTTCTAACTTCGCATGATCTTGATGTCGCGTCGTCACTTCATAGCCAGAGTCTCCAAAGTTTCTTTCATCGTCAATGGACCTGCTTGAGCTTGCAACCTTGTCCCAATTCTGTGTTATCAACAACCCTTCTCTTGCATTCATTGCATTTGGTATGTTTTCTTCAACTATTGTTCATGATGTTGCTCATTGTGATGTTGCTGCTATCATATCTTGATGTCCTTTGTCTACGAACAACTTGATGTCTTCGTGGGTAGGCAAGTCCATAGACACTTGATTGTCTGCATCCCCAAGTGTCCTCTAAATGGTGTCTTCATCTCTACTCTCTTGGAAACCATTTTACCTGTAATTCTGAGAGGAAAATGAACACTTGCGATACTTAGAGACATGGCAAGCAATCTGTCAGTCAAAAACCAAAATGAACATGAGAACTGACTTACAACATACCTGGGTGAATGATCATGAAGGTTGCACAATTTTGGCTGAGAGGTCGGGAGACCGACTGCAAAGACTACAAAAGGCATAGTTTTGGTTTTTGGGAGACTAAATGACTGTTGGAACTATGCAATACACAGTCTAGTCTAGCTACTAACTACTGGGATTGCGCAATGCGTAATTCCAGCTAGGAACGAATGCTAGCCCAAGGACAGATTTACGCAATTTCTTGGGCCAAGTAGCCACTGTCCTCCAGAAATGTGTAAAATAATCCTAGAGGCTAGTACTGGGTAGGAATGTACAAATCTGGAGAGGAAGGTGAGCCTTCCTTCCCCAGATTGTGCAATGCAACCTTGGTGAAGGCAGAGCTTGGGCCAAGGTTGGTCCGACTCACTGACGGGAAACTGAAAGCAAGTAAGTGAATGCATGGAGACACTATGTGATAACATAAATGATTATCATTGCATGCAAAACATGAATGAAATATTCAACAAACAGATCAGCATGCATGTGGGTGAGGCAGTTTGTTAGTTGGGAAAACGTTTGTGCAAAATAGTTTCATGCATATGACAACAATGAGATAGCAACGAAAACTAAAATAGAGAGAGGACAAGCTAGTATATATGTAAACGACAACAAGCGTTCAAAGAAATCAAGAAAAAGGTACTGCCACAAGTGAAAACACAAAAAAGTGACAAAAATGCAGCACAAGGCATGGGAAGCGAGCTGACCCCAAAACAACTGAGCTAAATGTGACGATTGCTCCTATGTGTTATGTGGGATGTTAGAGCTGCAAGGTTGATGTGAGGAATGAGTTCTGAAGTGTTTGATTGATGAGTTTTGATAATAATAAGGTTGTGACGTGCATGCCACGAATCTAGGGGAAGTGACACTTGGTGAGAGGTTTCAGAATTTCTCCTTGCATCTAACCTCCAACTGCTAAACATAGATCCCCGAAACAAGGGAGGCCTTTGCATGCTACCTTGGGAGAAGTAGTCCATGCATGCAAGTCTGCGTTGCTCAGTACCGGAGGGAACTGGTCAACTCAGTTGCACATGCAAGAGACTGCTCGACTACTAGAGAAAAATGCGCATTTATGGCTAGGAGCTGGGTTGGCCGCCCAGGAGATTTGCATAATTTATGGGTAGAGCAGCTGACTACTACCCAAGTTTGTGCAACTCTTGGACTGAACAACCTAATGTTGGAATTTTTTTACTAATCCTACTAGGAGAGTTAGCTGGTAGGATTAAGCAATCCTGGAGCCTAGCAGGTTGTCAGATAGGATTGCGCAATTTCTGGAGGGATGGATGATTACCCTCTAGAAATGTGCAATTTCTAAGGGGAAGTTGCTCAGCTTGTAGCTGGACCAAGTCTCGCTGAGCAGCCTATAAGGGGAATCGATCAATTGTGATCGACATGCTTCCTTTGTACGAGGAAAACACTGAAGCTTGAATACTTGACGGAGCAAGATAAAGTGCTGTGTAAGGTTGGTAGGGGGGTTCCAAAACAGGCTAAGGAAAAATTTTGGAGGGTGGTTGTAGTCGCTACAACACCCTCTTAGCACCATAGGGGAAACTCACTAGATTCTGCTTCCCATATACACAATTTTCACAGAAATCAAAATCCAGAGAGAAATTAGACATACCTTCTACCATTCTATTACGATGAAGTATTCAAAGGACCTTCTCTCCAATATGTCCAAGCCTTTTATGCCATAGCATGGTCTTTTCTCCAGAGACCACTAGATTTTCTACTCCACTTTTAGGAACCACAAACTTTTGTACCCATCAATAACAATGCTACCTTGAAGCTTGTACAAAGTTCCAATCCGAACTCCCCACATCATTACCAGTGCTTCTTAAACCATCTTGCAGGGATCTTTCTCGAACACTGTTTTTACACCTGCATCATCCAACTTACTTACAAAAATCAGATTTCTGGCCAATGCAAGAAGATGCAAAACACCTGAAAGTGTTCTAATCCTTCCACCTTGCAACTTCAACTTGACTTTTTCACGGCCAACGATTCTAGCCTTCCTGTCATTCCTGAAGAAGAAATTACCACCATCATATTTCTCATACTCGCAGAACCACTCATTATGGGGAGTGAAGTGAAAGGATGCACCTGAGTCAATCAACCATGCCTCATGATCTACATGTGTACTTGAAGAAGAATCCAACTAAACATCCCCACCTTCATCTAAGGTGGTTTTTGCCTCTACAGAAGGAGCATCATTAGATCCCTTTCGTTTCACAGGAGCTTTAGATTTACAGTCCCTTTTCAAGTGCCCTTCCTTTTCGCATTTCCGGCACACCTTTACAAGTTTTCCTGTAGATTTAGATCTCCGTTTAGATTTAGATCTCCCACTCAAGGAATTATTTTTGTTTATGATATGGGACCATCCTCATACAGACAAGGCATCAAAATTCTAGCCCTCCATATTTTTTCTTCTCATCTCCTCTGACAAAACGGATGAGACGATTTCATCAAACTGCAAGGCAATTACATTGCTACCTATTGCAACAACCAGACTATCCCACGAATCTGGTAGAGAACAAAACAAACTCATGCACTTATCTTCATCTGAAATTTTAATATCAATAGATAATAATTGAGTTACCACAGTATTAAATGCATTCATAAACTTTGTCACCAAGTCTCCATCTTTCATCCCCAGGTTATACAACTTTTTCCATGGGAACAATTTATTCACCAGAGACTTAGATTGGTACAAAGTCCCTAACTTGTCCCATAAATCTTTTGCCAAATCTTCCCCTGGTACATTCAACAATACTAAATTTGATACACACAATCATATTGTGCTCTTTTCCTTCCGATCCAACTTCGCCCATTCTTCAGCTGATGTTGTTGTTGGTTTAGTACCTGAATCTATAGTGATCCACTGATCTTTATCCACCAGCAGATCCTCCATCTTGAGTTTCCAAAACTCAAAACTTTGACCATTAAATTTCTCGATCTCTATCTTTCCATTGCTAGCTATATTCTTTCACCACAAGAATCAATCCCACAGATCTCCCACTGAATAGGGGCCACCACAGGCCTGAGCAAAAAACCCCTCAGCATCAAAGGTGTCCCCTTGAAGCCAAAACAACTCTGATAGAAAATGTAGGTTTTAACCCCATATAGAAATTACCTGCATATGAATTCTAAAAATGGAAAATAAAAAATGATGAGAGCAGAAAACATAAAACAGATATACACAGAGATTTTCCCCTGGATCCCAAAATAGGGACTACCAGATTGACTTTTCATTATGTTCCTTTCAATGTTACAATACATATATATACATGCCAAAGCATCAATAAACCCCAATCCATTAACCTTGGATTAGAACATAACCGTAGTTCCCTTGACTGGATCTACAAAATACCATGGACAATAGACTATCATACCCAAAAACATGTGCGAAATCCATGCACAAAACCATAGGTAGGTCCTCCCACCTAATATAGGGTTGAAAAAAATTCCTAGGGCATTGCCTCGTACACCGTGCAGGGGGGATACCAGCCCCCCAGCAGCACTCGCGCATGGGGTAGTCGTGGAAAGAATATAACACAACCCAACATATATGGCATCCATGTGTATGCATTTGAAAGAGGATTGTTGGGTCTTGGGATGGACAGATCTGAAGGAAGGTTTCACTTGGAGTCGTGGATGAATCAAGTTATATTATTCCACATTCTTTTGCGGTCATCAATAAAGAAGCTATGTCTTGTTCCTGATGTTATGATCTTAATGCTTTAATTCAACTTATGTATGATTTCATGTTTTATATTTATGTGATTATATGATCTAATATCTATATCATTAATATGCTTTGAACTACTGCTAGTATATGTGCTTTTTGAATGAGTTGTAGGTTTTGAAGCATTGGAGGAAGCAGAGGGTTTGGACCCTATGGAACAACCTCAAATGTAGGACCTTCGGGTAATATCTCTTATTCCTACTTTAGTAGTTTAAGTAGTTTAAGCATTAAGACTCCTTGTTTGTTTTCTTCTTGTTGGTGTATGCCCTTTGCTCTGTTGGGGTCCTTAACCCATACCCTAGGGCATATTATTCGTGTAAGAGAATTGGTGACTCTGCTGGGAAATACTTCTACCTAGTTTGGGTTGTTTCTTTCTTGATATGGGCCTTCTTATTTTATTTCTTGTTTTACTAGTATCTTTGACTTGTCTACAACCTAGGAAAAAAGTTTGATCTTCTAGATCATACCTAAATTTTTTATTTTTCTTTACTGAATTTTCTATACATGAGTTTTAGTTTACATAGTCGTGTATACACGCGCTTTTTTCCAAAGAAGCATGCGTATACGCGTGTTTCCTTGAGAACAATTGTGTATACATGCGATTCTGTCACTGCACATCTATGTATGCTTGATTTTGAATGAATTTTTCAAATGTTGAGTCCAGTAAAGGGTTTTTCTTGATGTTTCTTGTTTCTGTTTAGTCATTGATTGTCTTGGAATGTCTTGCTTCTTGCAAATTTTCATTTTCCTATCTCTTTATGTGGAAATACCTAGTCAACCTAGGGTTTTATTTTCGGTAAAGTGTTGGATTCTGTGTTTGGGTTCAAGGCTTCTCAGTGAATTTCTTGGTTGTTCTGAGCCTTTGGAACAAAAAATTGGTTTCAATTCATTTATAACCCAACCTTTACATTGCTTTGCATTGCTTTCTTGAAAGTTGGCATTTTTGGTTTTTTCTTGGTTTTTGAGAAAGTTTTTCTTGCAATATTGAAAAGTTTTCTTGGTCTTCTTGAGTTCTTTCTTGTTTGTTGGAGTTTGTATGTTGCTATTCAGATCATTTTATTTGAGTTTCTATCCTCTTTTCACTTTAAGTATTATCATGCTTATGATTTATGTGGGTTGTGAAATTTGAGGTTCTTCATGCTTGAATTTGATCTTGAAGCCTTTAGTAGTTTTTGTTTTCTTGGAAACTCTTTGTGTCCTTAAAAAGAAAAAGATAAAAAAAGTTGTTTTGTTGCCTTTGTTTTTCCTTTTTGGTTTTGTTTTTGATCTTCTTATCATTTTGAGCAAGTGTGAAGTATTTTCATGAGGTGAATCGCTTGATTTTGGGAAGAGTTTGTGATTGAATTTGTTCTTCCTTTTGTCAAATTTTGCCTCCTAATCATTTTGAGAAACACATTTTCTTGTTTTAAGAGTAGTCCTTAGAATCTTGCATTAAGCATTTAGTTTGCATTATGATAGTTGCACTGTGAGAATTTTTAGTCTTTTTTTATATTTTGAATGTGTGAGTGCGTGTTTTGAAAAAAGAAAAATATTTTTCTTCTTTCATAGTTTGTTTGTAGAACCCTTTAGAAATATGTTTCATCAAAGAAAAAAAAGTTGCATGTGCATGTAGCTAGGTTTTCTATTGATTTCTTTTGCAGCCATAACATCATAAAGTTTCACTTCCATTTTACCCCTGACCTAAGAAAAGCCATTAAAATCAAGCGCTAAATTTAAAATGAACTAGAAATTTTTTATTTGGCATAGTAACATCAACTAGTCTAGGTTAAGTTAGGGCCTTGGAATAGGTGAGTGGAGAGTTAAATCTCCAAAGACACTTTGAATTTAAACATAGAAGTTGATTAAAAGAGTGAAATTCAGTGTCGTGAAGTTGACTGGGAAAGCTCTTCTCTTCTGAGATTTAAGCACAAGGGCGAGTGAAGGCAGGAAAGAGAGATACCCCCTCTCTGACTTGTTGGATCCTGACCAAAGACTGTTTTGCCCAGCTGTCGATACGAAATGGTGACCTTAGTTTCATTTCCTAGGTACCACATAGGTTACTGTGGGGGGAGTGCTCATGGTACTTGAGGCAGACGTTGTATCACTCTCATTAGTACTTCTGGAGGGTGCCCTTGCGAAACTTGGGTACTTGCAATGACAAAGGCTTTTGATTGGAGGCCAACATAACTATTTTTGTTACCTTCATTGGTAGGTTTGGGCTGTAATTATCCCAAAGTATCTTTAGAAGGTATTTATTTCACTTTCTTGTATTTTGGTGTCTGGTCCTAATCACTCGAAGTGGAAACACCTAAAAGTGTCTTCATTCATTGTATCTTTAGGGACATTTCAGTGAGTTCTCTTTTCTCCTAGATTGCCATAGCTTTATAATTTTTTGAGTATTTATAAGTTTTCATAATAATTAAAAGTGGTTGATCAACTCATTCATCAGTCTAGGAGGCTTTGTGGGCTCTCACCTACGAGTGACGAGCCTTCTTCTAGAAGGCGTAGGAGTAATTCTGGTGGTGATTTTTGGTCAGTGGCAATGAATGCATCAGAGATTGATCCTCCGAGTCAGGCTATAGTTTCAGTAGGTAGACCTAGTGCAAGTCGTGATTTAGATAGGGATAGTCCTGTCCTTTCTAGGGTCCTCTTTTGGTCGGAAGATGAAGTTGAGGTTGAAGATATTCCTAAGTCCCCCGTGACTCCTTCTTTACCTCTTCCTCCTAATTATCTAGACATTCTATTATATGTTGGGACCCCGACTCACAGGTTGACAAGCCCTGGTTTTTATCATCCTTTTCCTTCGATGGCCACTACTAGGAGCACTAATTTGACTATGAGTGCTGCTAGTGATCATACTCCTCTTTTAGTTCAAGGAGGAGGTACTATTTCTATATCTACTATCACTCCTAGTACTGCAATATTTGGCTCTACCTCGATTCCATCTTCGAGTGGGGGAACCCAAGTTTTTTCTTCCCACATTGGTTCCTTCCCCTTTGGGATGCCTTCTAGTGAAAATCCCTTAGTTCCTCTATCCATCCCATCCACTGTTTCCATAACTATGACTCTTGTGGCTTGTAGTTCAACCTCTTTTCAAGGTTTTACTTTTGGAAGTGGTCATATACCTCATTTTAATCCTTCTTTAGGATCTCTTCCTTTTTCCGCTCAAGGTCAAAGTTATAATCCTTTACAAGGGTGGACTAGCCCTGCTTTTAGTGGTTTAAGAACCGAGAATCAATTTTCTTTTGGTCAATATGGGAAAATTTCGTACTCCCCCGTAGGTTCCTTTCATGCTTTTTCTCGCTTCACTAATGCATGGATCCCTTACCAAGGGTTCTCCTCTCCTTTTAAGAATTCGAAATATTCTTGGTTATGGTAACTTTTCGGTAGGAGTTGGTCAAACTCTAAATTTTTCTAGACCATAAGGTTTTCCTTACGGTTCATTTTCTTCTATGAGAAATCCTTGGTAACCTGGTGCCTCTACAAATCCAAGATATTCTTTTCAAAATGTTGGGAATCCATCTGATGGTGGGTGTAATTCTCAAGTTCCTTCGTTCTTACCATTCCTAGCAACCCTAAATTTTCCATATCTCTCAAAGTTGATGAACGATCCCATCCGATATAATCCAACATAGCTTCCGGTTCCCACCAAACTTCCATCGGATATTCCAAAATTCAAAGGAAAGTTTGGAGAGGTTCTGGCTGACCCTATAACAACATTCCATTTATGGTGTTCATCTAACTCCCTAATTGACGATTCAATCAGGTTGAGATTTTTTCAACGCACCTTAAATATAAATGTTTTTAAATGGCATATAGAGCTTAATGGGGTACTGTTGCTTCATTTGGTGAATTGGCTACTATTTTTTTGAACCATTTTTAGTTGCCCGCTCGATATGATGTTGGAACCGAGCTATTGGTTAGTTTCCAACAAGATAAGGAAAATCACATTTCTGACCATATTTAGGAATGGAGGAGAAGGAAGAGACTCATCAAAGCTTATATTCCTAATGACTTCCTTCTTGAATGGTTTTTAAAATATTTACAACCAAAATTTTCTAAGGATGTATCGCTCTTTAGAGTATTCACCAAAGAACATGCTATCATTAGATCCCAACAATTAGAACTTATATATTCTTAGTTTGGCATTCTTGAAAATATTTTTCCTGATGCTCCTCGATCCAAGATCGATTTAGCCAAACTAAAGCTAGGTCCCCATGTAGATGGGATTATCAGATTGATCAATAATAGCACGGCTAACCTGATAAGTTAGCTGCAGTAGTTGTCTTTACAAATTTATTCTTCGATTCAGGCATCGTGGTCAGTGCCTATGCCTTCTCAACCTTCAACTATTAATGTTGTCCAATATTTGAACCCCAAATGAAAACAAAAATCTGATGGGAAGAAAAAGGGATGAAAAAGAAGAAAGATAAGGATGGGAAGGGTAATGCAAACAAACCCAGTAATAATAGTGGGGAGGATAAATAGGAGTCCAAAAAAAAAGTTAAGTTTCCTTGCAAATTGTGAAAAAAATACCATTTAACTCAAATTGTCCCTAATATTTAGGATGTATAGTGCTTGTTAGTACAATAGGGTTCTTCTAGCTCCCAGTTTGTTCTAAATAACCCTTTTCCCCAAGGGCAGAAAATGTTTGCTAGCACGAATGCTAATATTAGAAACCCCAGAGGGGGCAACCAAGAAGGGGACAATCCATCAAATGTATATATGATGATTTCTCGTGTTGATTTTGCTACAAGATCACATGATTATGGTGAACCAGAATCCTCTAAGGCTAAGGCCAATCCTGATGTTCCGGAGCCACTCCATACTGAGAGGCCCATAGTTGAATCTATACCTCGGATGCTGAACGGTAAATGTTTGATGATTAACCCTAATGTTAGGGTTGCCTAGAACTACTCCATTGTTGAAGATCTGGCTCAAAGCCCTTGTGCGATGTCTGTGTTAGAGGTACTCCAGTCATGTCCATCACAAAGGAGTGGGTTGTTCACTGCGATCAGGGCCATAGATCTGAAAACTCTCTTATTGTTACATTTGACATGTCAAATATTAAGAAGAGACTACCTCATCACATGGCTTTCCAAATTAAATCTACATATCACAAAAAGATAGATCAATGACTTAAAAATTAGCCTCTTTGAGGGGGCAACCTCCTTTACATTACACATATGAGTAATTCTTGGATGATACAAATTACAAGACCTCCTTTCTATATATAGGAGTCTAAGGGGCCCCAATACAATCAGAGCCTACATAAAAATAATATTATAGGGGCACAACAATAACAATAGTGGGCTTCTATGGGGCATAATAATAACAACATGGGGACTATATGGGCACAACAATACAGTAATTGGGTCAAACTAATAACAACAAGGGGTTACACTAGTAGTATAGGGACCTAACATGCCCCTCTCCTTCAAAATGTGTTTTCCTCAATTCTTGAGTAGTTATGGATGCTTCTATAATTCTCATCCTCCCATGTGGAATATTAAGCGGGTAGGTTCTTCCACTTAATGAGATACTCTAAAATTGATCAATTTCGTAGCTGTCGATTTCTTGTTTTTGTGACTACTTCCAATTCTAATATGATTTTTCCTTCCTCATCAAGTTCTGGAAATATTGTTTGAACTGGGATATTCTCACCTATAACCTTCTTTAAGCATGAAACATGGAAAACTAGGTGCACTCGAGAAGATGCAGGAAGCTCCAATTTGTATGCCATAGTACCAATGTTTTGTAACACCTTGTATGGACCATAATAATTTTGTGATAATTTATTATCCTTCTTAGCTTACTTGACGGATATTTGTTTGTATGGTTGTAGTTGTAGAAATACCCAGTCACCTACATCAAAACTTCTTTCACTGCGATGTTGATATGCTTGTTGTTTCATTCTATTCTACACCAAAGTGAGGTTGTCCTTTAAGAGTTTGAGAACTTGTTGTTGATGCTTGATGTGATCTTCCACTGCTTGAACCTTAGAATTTTCTTTTAAAGATGATGTGATGGATGGTGGATGATATCCATAAAGTTCCATAAATGGGGTCATTTTTGCTGCAGTATGGAGGGAAGTGTTATACCACCATTTAGCTAGAGGCAACCACTTGAACCATTGTGTTTGGTTATCAGATACAAAGAAACGAAGATATTCTTCCAAATATTTGTTCGCTATCTCAGTTTTCCCATCAGATTAAGGATGATAAGATGAGTTATGAGTTGACTGAGTACCCAAATATTCCACCTCTTGTACTTCAAAGAAACATTTGGATATGTTTGCATATAATTATTTCTCCTTCAATAGTTTGAGCACCCTATCAACATGTTGAACATGATCCTTCCAATACTTGTTGTAGATTAGTATATCATCAAAAAATACTAACACAAATTTTCTAAGGGTTTGAAAATGGAATTCATCAAACCTTGAAATGTAGAAGGTGCATTGGTAAGGCCAAAAGGCATGACAAAAAATTCATACTGACCCTCATGAGTTCTAAATGTTGTTTTTGGAATGTCTTCAGTCTTCATTCTGATTTGATGATATCTTAAATGAATATGCAACTTGGTGAACTAAATTGCTCCATGTAATTCATCAATGAAAGGAATGGGAAATTTATCTTTAATATTAAGCTTGTTGAGCTTCCTATAATTCAGACACATGCACCACGATCCATCCTTCTTGTGTACCAATAACATTGGAGCAGAGAAAGAAATTTGACTAGGTTGAATTATACCAACATCTAACATTTCTGCAACCATACATTCAATTTCACTCTTTTGGGCATATGGATATTTGTAAGGCCTAGTGTTTGGGGGAACACTTCCTGGAATCAAATGAATAGCATGATCATGATCATGAATAGGTGGGAGGAATTTGGGAGTTTCAAATACCTTGGAATGATTGTCCAAAATGTTTTGGAGATATTGAGAAATTGATGATTTCGATGTGGGAACCTCTCGTGAACATAATTGTGCAATTACAACCCATTTTTATTTCTTTAGAAGATTTATCATGCTTTTAGAGCTGATTATATTTCTCGATTCCCCTGTGATACTCCTTAATTCAAATTCTTTTCCTTCCCAAAAAAATTTCAAGAAAAGTTCTTGAAAATTAAAAGCTATCATACCCAAATATTGTATCCATTAGACTCTAGTACAACATCTGCACCAACCATTGGAATGGAAAGCATTGGACTATTAAAGACATATTCTCCCATTGATAGCTTGATATTATGGCACTTTCCAAAGAAATTTATGGTTCCTCCATTTGCAACCATTACCTGAAACTCTGGTGCTGGATATACGAAGTGTTGGGTGCTAACATGTGTCCTTTAAAACTCCTAATTTCCTTACATTAATTTTCAACCCCAGCAAGTCCTTTTATTCCAAGAGTGTACACAATATGTTCGTGCTATGAATCCAAAGAGTAATGCTTTTCAAATGAAATATAAAACTTTGATACAAGAGTGAACAGATGCATTATAAAATTCAAATTGCAACTGTTAACAAAAATATTACATCTAAGCATCAGGACTTAACCCTCACCTGAAATCGTAATCAAATCTCAAACAGGTAATTCAAATGGAAATGATTTCAATGGAGAGTTTAGTAGCAATAACCAATCTCTTTTAGCTGATTCTATCTAAATCACACTCAATCTCAATTAAGCAATTTAGATGAAATGATGTTAACTGAGAGTTCAGTAGCAATAACCAATCTCTTTCAGCTGATTCTATAATAACCACATTCTTATCATAATCAACAAGATTCAATGCCTTAACTGATAATCAACTTAATCTACAATAAGCATAAATGGAATCAATTGACAAAGCTGCAAATCACATAAGGAAAGTAACCTAACTTCAATACAGGAAATCAGCAAATAACAAACAAGATAAACTCACAGAGAATGGAAAAATTTCAAACCAATCAAACTTGCATGAATTAGAAATATATAACACAAAGGGTAGCAGTTTAATCCACGAGAGGCTGGGCCCTTAGCCACCAGTGAATACTATTGAGCTACTTTAGAGAATATGAATGAACAACAACATAAATGATGTATTAACCATTGAACTCAATCCTCATTACAATATGATCGTGTTCCTCAAAAGGACGAGTCTATAACTTAAAATTACAATTTGAAATAAAACAGAGATCACCCCTTTTCTCCTACAGTTTACACTTTTATAGTAAAAAAGGGTAAAAGATAAATGTGATCCCTTAGGATCGGGAGATCCTGAAGGATTCACAGTTGAATGCTATCTTCTGACATTCTTCTTATTTAGCATTGATCCTCTTGATTCATCCTCTGGCCTGATCGCAACCGACGCACCTCATTCATCCTTTGTTGCTTTACGTTGTTCTGCCTCTAGGGAACAACAATTTTCGTTGTTTTTCTACATAAAGAGGAATAAGAGTTAGTTATAGTGGCTAGTTCTTAATCTAGAGTAGTTAATTTGTTTCTTATCATAATCCATCAATATGTTAGCATATCAAGTCACAAAAGAGATAAGAAAAGAGGAAAAAGACAATGTAATTGAGAGTAAATACATACCCATTGCATAACTCAACATACTCCCCTTCTTACCCTGTTTCATGTCCTCATGAAAAGTAAACAGTTCTTATGCAATGCAGTTAAAGAGTAGGCTAGAGAGAAAGCTTCAAAAATTGGTCTAAATCCATGATGCTGAGCTAGGAGTGCAAAGGCGGGCCTTTCTTTCCCTTCGGGCAGCTCATAGTCAGCCCGATACCCTTTAGGAGGATACCAAATAATGGGACTCCGAAACTGGCATCCCAACAGATGAGGTCCTCTTCTCAAAATAAGATTGTTGTAGGTGATCATCCAGGCCGTGGCAGCTTTGAACTTCCGATAATTAAATGGTTCCCCATCTTTCACACTATTAGTGGAGATTGTCCATCTGAGCTTAGATGTAGTCAGAGATCTTTCTTGAATGGAGAGGAAATATGATATTCCTTTCTGCACAATCTCCTTATGTATGGGCCCTAAAGTTTTAATCACCCCCTCTCTTTTCATCAGATTTTTATGGTTGGCAAACAGTTGTAAAGGGTGCTTAGGTTAACTCCTCACCCAAAGATCCAATCCATGTTCCTGTCTTTGGAATGCATTATAAGCTTTAAACCATTTGAGTTTCTTAACTGCAAATGAGATAAAATCCTGAAATTGAACGTCTCCAACAAAAGGATTAGGGTTCTTTTCCACCTTGTCTTCTAATATGAAATTGTGAAGATAGAACTCACAAAAATGCCTCTGGACCTTTGCACCGTGTTGCTTGCAACAATTTATAAAATCTTCAATTGTCCCTAATTCAATTGGTTTACCAGCTCTTACGGCTTTGATTTTCAATAACAAGTACCGTTCTAATAAGAACAAGGAATAATTGGTGGCCAGAGACCTACATGTCAGGACATCCGAATACAGTGAGCAGATGGTGTTTGTCTACCTCAAGACTTTGTCCAGCTTGAATTTTACCTTCTCTAGCTTTTCTTCCACCTTTTTACACCTGTCAAAGGTCTCGTTCTCTATTATGGTTAGTTCCCTAAGCTATTTTTGTAGCTCTTGATATCTCTATAGGGAAATTCTCTCTTGTTCAAATTGTTCCAAAGCGAGTTGGGCTTGTGCCAATTCCTCCTGAATATTTAGTAAAATAGGGTCATGGTGCATTAGTATGTCCCTCTGAGTGCCTATGCTATGAGAAGGGATATCCTCTGTCTAAATGCCTGTGTTACAAGAGGGGATATCCTCTACCTACATTTCTTTATTATGAGAGGTCCAAACCTCCATCTGAGCAGCTTCATCTACTAAATTTGCATGCAATCCTGCTTGAGTGGCAATTGTTCGAGTTGGTATGGGCTCAGTTTGAGTCCTTGTAGCCCTACCTTCACATAATTTCATTTCCACGGCCACATTTGCTACCTTAGGGGTATTGTTTGGAGTTTTTCCTATTGTAATTTCCTTTATTTTTCATCAGAGCCTCTTGACCATCTTACGAAGCTTTTGGTGTTCTTTCCTTAGCTTCTTCAATTTCGTTCTTTCTCCATACCGCTTTTGAGGAGTAACCAGTTTGCTAATAGTCTCGTTAATAACCTTTGTCTCTAAAGAGCCTGGTTATTCATCCTGGCTTTGTTCCAATAAGACCGTGTATCCAGATTGATTATCAGACTCCTGAATAGCCTCTATATCTACTTCCTCTTCTTGGTTTGTATCTTTTAGGGAAGGCAGAATTCCAGTATGGCTAGAATTCCCTAGAGATTAGGCTTCTCCTAAGTTAGGATTAAGCAGTACTTTAGGCCGCATGTAGACATTCATATTGGCTAGGACCTGGGCCATCCTTGCCTCGAAATCCTGCAAAAGATCATCTTGAGAACTCATATTTGGTGTTGGAGGAGGCCCCACTTCATTTTCTCATTCATCATCGGAATGCCCTGCTCCTTCTTGCACTGAGTTAGGTTTGTCTCCTCCCTCAGGTTCTGGTTTAGGACTTTCTTGTCCCTCTAGCTCTGGTTGCAAGTCCTGTACATTTACTAGGCTAGATAATTCTGTTGGTTGACTAGCACTGCCTTGAGGATTTTCAGACATTCCCTAGTCTAAATTCATCCTTGTAGACCGTCTACACTTGTGAGGTATGCTTCCTGAAGGGGCAATCCTTTTTCTTTTTGGAACAAGGTTAGATGTTGGCAGGTTTTCACCTCTTTCAAGGGCTGTTATGAGATCATCCCATGCTGATTGTTGTTGGGCAAGGTTGTGACTAACTATTAACCTGATCAGACAATGGTGGCTAACTACTATCTCTGGGTGTTGAGACTGTCTCAGCCTCTCAATAGTGTCATACAATAATGAATTCAATAGTGTAGGCAAATTAACAGAACATTTTTGTTTTAAGACTACTAAAAGTTTGAGTTTCTACGACCTTACCACGTCTCGACGCCCATCGCAGGTGATATAGTTTTGGAAAATTCATGCCAATTCTTCCCATGGCTCTCCAAGAGAAGATGGTTGAATGCATTTTCCCTTCTTGATTAGCTTTTGTCCTTCATCCCTAAAAATCTTCATAGCGTCGTGCAACTTTAGTCACTTATCAGCCCATACTGGTCCTTCTAATGGTAACCCAAACACTTCTGCTATCACAACATCTGTTACGGTGATTTTTCTACATCTCACCCAGGATTTTCCATTCTGTAGATGTTGTAGAAATTCAATGGAGATTTCCTCATTAGGGGGTTGAAATCTTGTAAAATATGATGTCCATCTTGCACGAGCTAGAATCTCCCTGGGTCCATCGAAGACAACCAATATTAAAGGTTATCAACGCACTGTTTTTCCTCCCATGATGCTTGAGTTCTTTCTACTTATGCAAACAATTAGTGCATGCATGAGTGTATTGGAGGTCCCTTCCCCCTCTCAAAATTAAAGGTCGCCTACGAACGAATGGATGAAAAGATGACATTCTGGCGACGAAGTACAGGGGTGATGGATTGGGTGGTAAAGGCGGCAGAGTACGTATATTAATGACATGATCATAAAAGGATATTGGAGTAATGAAAGCAAGGCATGTAATGAGAATTATTAATAAGTGATAAGATGCCATGTGGTGATGCGATAAAAATAAGGACAGTATACATAGGAGATGATACCTTACTGCTGTTATTCCACTTGAAATTGATGTAATTGTTTTTAAAAAGAATTAACCCATGCATAAAGGTTCAAGGTGAGTTAGGGAAATAATCTCTCCATATAAAAATAGAAAAATAAGAAGAGGGCATTGTAATAATTATTGATGTAGGAAGTAAAACTTCAATACCATAAGCAGAGCTTCTGTTGCCTGCAGGCATCCGTAGCCTCGACAGAATTGCTTTCTAACCCTTAGGAGCCAAGATCCTCTATGTATAGTTGGGGAAGTGCATTATGATTTCCACAGTAGAGATCAATGTGTTGGCATGGTAACTAGATGAATACATTGCCATTCACTGGGAATTAGCAAAAGTGGTCAAGCTGGCTTGTGATGAGACCTCCTGTTCCAAGGATTTTCTTTCTTGATGCATTTGTTGGGTCATATCCTTGGTGTGGTGGCCATAGTGGGAATGCCACTTCACCACAACCCTATGAACATGGTAGGTTGGCTCGTGATGAGACCCCGTATCCTCCATCTGTAGATCAAAAAATAAAATTGTTAGTGAATTTTTGTATTATATATATATATAGATATATTACACTTCCCATTTTATATATAGAGGGTGGCTCAGTACTCCTTAGATGTAGGGATGGCGGAAGAAGTTTAAACATATCAATAGAAAAAATATACCCATAATTTTATTGATAATAAGCAGAGAGAATTATACTAGAGGGAGTAGAACCATCATGGTAAAGATAATCAATCAGTATCATTTATAGCATAGATGAGGACAATAAAGTGATATAGATAATTGTGTCCTTTCTTTTTCGATCATCACAAAGCAATCTTGTTAGAGATAATAATGTTAAACATATTCTCCTGCTTCAGTAGACTCTGTACTTGTTGCCAAAAAGAGGATTATAAAAAAATTGAGCTGGGATGGGCTACGAATGATCATGTAAGGGAAAGAAAAGGGTGTTATAAAAAATCCTCACAAAGTGTTTTTCCCTCAAGGAAATGGAAAAAACACTTGAAAAGTGATGTTCCCTTTAGGGAAAAATAGTTGTTCCCTGTAGGGAACAACAAAAGAAAACACAAAAAATGGTGTTGTTCCCTGTAGGGAACATCAAAAGAAAGCACACGAAAAAGTGTTGTTCCCTTTAGGGAACAACAACTTTTCCCTGTGGGGAACAATAAAAGAAAACACATGAAAAAGTGTTGTTCCCTTTAGGGAACAACAGCTGTTCCCTGTAGGGAACAACAAAAGAGAACACATGAAAAAGTGTTGTTCCCTTTAGGGAACAATAGTTGTTCCCTGTAGGGAACAACTGTTGTTAATACAAGAAAAAGTGTTGTTCCCTTTAGGGAACAACAACTATTCTCTGTAAGGAACAAAAAAAGAAAGCACACGAAAAATTGTTGTTCCCTTTAGGGAACATCAGCTATTCCCTGTAGGGAACAACAAAAGAAAATAGGGAGAGACAAACAATCCTCCCTACTGCTCTAAACAACAGAAGGGCTATGATACAAACAAGAAAAAAATAGAGAAAATAAAAAAACAATTGTATTTACAAGTCTCAAAAATAATTTTTTTATGGGATTGGTGCTGCCGAAGAGTTGCCTTTTGTAGCAAGAATTTGTATGGTAGAATATTCACGTATCTGTCGGCAACATGATTCCCTTGTAAGCGGTTTGTGGTAGAGGCATACCTGGTGCCCATTTTCCTTAAAGGAATAGCCAGACCCATCAATGGTGGCTAATGTAAGGGTGCCATTATCGTGCACCTCTTTTATCTCATAGGGACCTAACCATCTAGTTTGGAGTTTGCCTGGGAAGTCCTGGAACTTGGAATCATACAAAAGCACCCAGTCACCTTCATGGAATATCTTTTTCTTGATGAGGGCCTCATGCCATTTTTCTCTTTGTTGTTGAATAAGTGCAGTATGTTGAAGAGCCAATATCCAGATTTCATCTAATTCATTTATTTGTTGTAATCTATTAATCTTTGTTTCATTCAAGTCTAGCCCCACTTCTTGGGCTATCCTTAATTTATGAATTTCAAATTCTATGGGGAAGATAGGTTCCTTACCAAACACCAGCTGATATGGGGAGTATCCTGTTGTATTCCTCCAAGTTAGGCGATATGCCCATAGGGCTTCTGGCAATTGGGTAGTCTAGTCGCGTCTATGCGAGGCAACTATCTTTGTTAGGATGGCCTCGATTACCTTGTTGGAACTCTCTACCTAGCCGTTTTCCTGCGAGTGGTATGGAGAGGTGATTCTGTGCAAAATGTGATGATTTTTTAGTGTAGTAGCAATCTTATGGCATACAAATTGTGGCCCTCCATCTGCAATTATTTCTCTGGGAAAACCGTACCACACGAAGATTTGAAAGAGAAAATTGATTACTGTTTCCTCTGTTGCCCTTGGTAACGCTACTGCCTCCACCCATTTAGTCACATATTCCATTGCAACCAGTATATATGACTTTTGATTAGATGATGGTTTTATTGGGCTGACGAAATCTAACACCCAACGTTCAAATGGTTCGATGACTAGCTGTGGGTGTAGGGGCATCTCGTCAGACTGGGGGGGGGGGCGCACATTCTTTGGCAGCTATCACATGCTTGGACAATTTTCTTGGCGTCCTTAAAAATTGTGGGCTAATAATAGCTCATCTGTAAGATTTTATGTCCAGTCCTACGGTCTGCAAAGTGTCTATCGCACAGTCCCTCGTGGCAAGCTTTTAGGATATCATAAATTTTTTCTTCCTTGATACACCTGCAGATATGAGAATCAGCTCCTATGTGAAAGAGGTATCCTCTAATCCAGGAGAGCCGAGTGTTGCAGTGAACTATTAATTTCCTTTCTCTGGGCATCAGGTGTTTGGGTAGTTTTCCCACTGCTAAGTAATTTGTGACATTTGCGTACCAAGGTGTTTTCATGGTCACAACAAATAGGTGCTCATCAGGGAACTAGTCTTCTACCGCCACCGCATCATCTATTCTTGGCACTCGAGAGAGGAAGTCTGCTACTAGATTCTCCATTCTTGGTTGATCCTTGATCATTATGTCAAATTCCTGCAAAAGGATTAACCATCATGTCACTCTGCCATTCATAATAGGTTTATTAACTAAATATTTGATAACAGAGTGATCAGTATATAGGACCATTAGGTATCCTGTTATATAGTGTTTGAATTTATTGATAGCATAGATTACAGTTAGAAACTCCTTCTCTGTCACTGTGTAATTCAACTCAGCAGGAGTTAAATTTTTGCTGATGTAATCGATCGCATAGGGTTTCTTGTCTTCTTCTTAGCCAAGAATTGCTCCAATGGATGTATCTGATGTGTCTGATGAAATCTGAAATTGTATATCCCAGTTCGGGCCTCGTAATACTAGTGCTGTTGATATTAGCCGTTTTAATTTTGCAAATGCAATGTCACATTTGTCAGTCCATAAAAAATCAATATTTCCTGTCAAAGCATATAACGGTGCAACAATTTGGGAAAAGTTTTTTGTAAATCTTTGATAATATCCAAAAAATCCCAAAAAACTACGTACCTCTGTTTGGGTGCAGGGGGTAGCTAGTAAGAGGATTACCTGTATTTTTGCTGGATCTACTTGAATTCTAGCTGCTAATACGTAATGGCCTAGTATCAAGCCCTCTGTCATCATCATAAGGCATTTATCGTGGCTTAAGCAGAGCCTAGTAGCAATGCATCTTTCCAGGACTTTCTCCAATGTCTGTAATGCCTGCTTGAAGTCATCTCCATAGGGTGTGAAATCGTCCATGTATACCTCTAATCCCTCGTTTATCAAGTCTGCAAAAATACTGAGTATGGATCTTTGGAATGTAGCAGGTGTGTTGCATAGTCCAAAAGGTAATACCCTGTAAGAAAATGTCCCCCAAGGACAAGTGAAGGTAGTCTTATCTTGGTCTTTGGGGGAAATTTGGATTTGGTTGTAGCCACTGAAGTCATTTAGGAAAGGGAATAATTTTTTACCTACTAATGTGTCTAGAACTTGGTCGATAAACGGAAGGGGAAAATGGTATTTTTGCATTGCTTTGTTAAGTTCTCTGTAATCGACACATATACACCATTTCCCATTCTTTTTAGGAACCACAACTAATGGAGAAACCCATTTACTGTCAAATATAGGATAGATAAAATTTACATCTAACAATTTCTGCAGTTCGTCTTTAACAATATCCTTTAGGTGAGGGTTTAATCTACACTGAGGTTGTTAAATGGGTTTGACATCTTTTTCAGTGTAGATGTGGTGCATACATAGTTGAGGGTCAATCCCTTTCATATCTAGGTAATCCCATGCGAAAGCCCCTTTATATTTCCTACGAATTTGACTAAGCTTCTGCTACTGGTCATCACTCAAATTTTTGTTAATGTTAAGGATTTTCCCTTGCTCAATTTCAATAGGTTTGCTATTATAGATAGTTTTTGTTGGTATTGTTTGGTCATTGATATCTTTTAAAGGATCTTCTTCAATTTCATTATCAAGGACTGCTTCAATCATGTGACATTTTAAATTAGATACAGCAGCAGGGTGGTTAATGTAAGTGTTAATAATATCATCTTCTATTTGGTTTTTAAATTCAAGAGCATCTGCTACAATTAATGGTGATCAAATATTTTCGGTTTAATATGTTATAGGCTGCTTCCTAGTTTTTATTATGGTTAGGCTTGACTGAGCTAGAGGGTATAAATCTAGGTTCTTCACATCATTCCCTCGAGCTATTGTCATACTGCCTATTTGACAGCTTATATAAGCATTTGCAGTCACTAGCCAACGTCTTCCTAATATTAGAAGATGTCCGTATAGCCGATTTCTAGGATTAATAATCAAGGTATCTGTTGGGTATTCCCAAGAATCTACAGACACCATCACATCTTGTAATGTCCCTTTTGGTTTAATAATTGAATGGTCAGCAAGTTCCAGCAAGGTCGTTGTTAGATCTAAGGTTGTGATGCCAAGTCTCTCAACAACTTGTTGTTGTGAGGATATTAATGGCTGCCCCTAATTCGACTAATGCATTGGGAAAGGAGCATCCATTTATTTGTACTGTGAAAATAGGGTTTCCTAGGTCTTCATATTTCACCGGTGTCTCTCTGCCTAACAATAGATTAGACAAAGTTTTGACTACGTGGACAGTTGGTGTTACCTCTATTTTCCTCATAGACTTCTTGGTACACAATTCCTTAATGGTTTTTGCATAAATTGGAATGTCTTGAATAGCCTGGAGGAGGGCTATTTTTACGCAAATATTTTTTAATTCTCCCAAGAGATCAAAGTTGGGATATTCAATTGGGTGAGGTATAATCAATATTTCTGGGAATGGTGGAGAAGAGGTAATGATCTGTTCGTGACTTTTCTACTTGACTATATTCTCTCGTTGAGGTGTTTGTTCTACAACCAATGGATTATTTGGGTATGGTTCTTCAAGTTGAAGATTTTTATCATCCTCTGGCGTGATTATTCATCTAGACCTCAATTGGAGTTCATTACATTCTCTGAACTCAGTTTCTGGATCCAAACCTTCAATTATTTGTATCGACTAGACTGTTCTATTGTTAGGATTTGGGTTGAGCTGGGCTAGGAGTTGTGGTCGTAGATTGGATTGAGGATTATGCTGCAACATGTAAGGTGCTGGAAGTATAGGTTGAGGCAAGGGGACTGTCCCCACTGGCTGGTTCATGGTCTTTGCTAGCTTGATTGCCAATTTTAGTTTTGTGAAGTGGAGGGGGACCATTGAGATGGATATTGGTTGTTTTGCCAAAATGATGGAAAGTAAGAGGGATTTGGCCAAATATTGTTTGAATTTGACTGATTGGACCAAGGTGGCATGGGGAATTATTATGGTGGCCAATTAGGAAAAGGTGGTTGGTTCTACCATGTAGCTCCTGTATATTGCTGGGAACTATATTGTGAAGGCTGAAAGAATGAATATGGGTCGGTAGGCATACATGTTTGTCGTGCTTGCCACTGCCAATGCTAGTTTAATATATATACTGGTTCTGCTTCTTCCTCTTCCTCCTTGAATATTTCTTTTAATCCTGGGAGCAATGGGCAATTTTCTGTGGCATGTTCCTTAGTTCATATGGCATAGGTTTGTACCATATCCAGTGGGAATTCTTTATTACTATGTTTCTTTCTACATCAAGGGCAAAAAATAACCAAGTTATGCTCTACTTCAACCTGCTTCTTCTTGGCTTGCATGATGTCTACTTGTGTTGTTAAGGTTCTCAGGATATCCATTTTGAAATCTTCCAGCAGGTTGCTGATTTCAGCATGAGTAATGCTTCCTCCAGAGACTTTGTTGTCCCTGGTGATTGCATCGCATCCAGATAGTTTCAATCTTGTACTGCCCCTCAAGCACTTGATGCATAAATCAATAATATTAGCATAGAATTCTTGATAGATATCACCTTTACCCATGATATTTAGTGTCTCTATCCACTGTTCTTTCATCCCTTTAATCATTATGGTTTTTAGAACATTATCAGGCAAATTTTCATAAGAATATCTTTGGAGGTTATATTGGAAAGGCTCTACATACTCTTCCAAAGTTTCACTAAGCCTTGCTACCATTTGGAATATCTCATCTTTTAGTTCTCTAGATTTGCAATAATCCTGATATTTTTTAAGAAAGGTAGTTTTCATTTGGTCCCAACCATTGATGGTGCCTCCACCCAGTCCCATAAACCAATGCAAGGTTTCTCCCTTTAAAGTGGAGGGAAACAGCTTCAGTTTTTGGGGGTCGGTGGTGTAATCATAACCCCTACATAGGACATCGAATTGAAATAGGAATGCATCAAGATCTTCTAAAGTGAGTCCAAGAAAGGTGGGAATATTTTGTAGTGGGATAGGTTTCATGGGGGCATTGACAGCTGTGTCAACAATAAGATACTGTAGTGTAGAGGTTTGGGGTGGTTGTGTATTATTGGCCATTTGGTAAAAGATATGTCAGTATCCTTTTGGGATCTCCGGCTTTGGGGAGTTGTTCCTAGGATGTCCAAAAGAGGCAGGAATGATCTTAACAACACTTCCTTGATCTGGGACATTGGGTGCTCTCTACTCAACTACTACCTTGGGAGATCTTGGTTATGCTAGTTTAACCTCAAATTTACCTATTTCTCCTTCTCGTTCAAGGAGGTTACAAGAATTCCCTTCTTGTGAAGGAATTGATCGTGAATTTTCAATATATTGAAAACTCTGTTCAATCCCTTTAGTTTTACTGTGAACCTCAGCATAGGCTACAAATGGTGATATTGTCGTCTGAAGGGAGATAGTAGGTTGTTTAATAGCGATGGTTAGGGGTCCTACTGATGGTTGAGACTCAACTTTCCTTATGATTTCATCGATAAAAGTTGATTTTCAAAGGATCACCGGTCCCTTATATTTTTCAAGTTTGGGATGTGGGCTTGTATCATTTTCTGGTCTTTCCTTCTTAGTAATTCATGCGAAAATTCAAACATTTATTTCTACCTTAAATTCCTAGCAATTCTACTGGAAACTGGGCAGGGGAGCAGGCATTTTACTTTCTCCGTACGCAGGTTCTTACCTTCCATTTTTAATACCCATTTCTCCCTTAGCAGACAAACATCAAACACCTACTTTACTTCTCTACAATTGTGCTGAAAAGTGGGTAGAGGAACAAGCACTTTACTTGCTTGTTACGTAGGTTCTTACCTCCCGTTTTCAATACCCAATTCTTCCCTAGCAGCAATTATCAGATATACATCACTCTTTGTAAAATGGCAACACTCTCCCCAACAATGGCGCCAAAATGTTGGGTGGTAACAAATGTATTTTAAAACTCCTATTTGCCTCACATTAATTATCAACCCGGGCAAGTATTTTTATTCCAAGAGTGTACACAATATGTGCATGTTATGAATCCAGAGAGTAATGCTTTTAAAATGAAATATAAAACTTTGATACAAGAGTGAACGGATGCATTATAAAACTCAAACTGCAACTATTAACAAAAATATTACATTTAAGCATCAAGACTTAACCCTCAACTAAAATCGTAATCAAATCTCAAACAGGTAATTCAAATGGAAATGATGTCAACCGAGAGTTCAGTAGCAATAACCAATCTCTTTCAGCTGATTCTATAATAACCACACTCTTATCATAATCAACAAGATTAAATGCCTTAACTGATAATCAACTTAATCTACAATAAGCATAAATGGAATCAATTGACAAAGCTACAAATCACATAAGGAAAGTAACCTAACTTCAATATAGGAAATTGACAAATAACGAACAAGATAGACTCGCAGAGAATAGAAAAACATCAAACCAATCAAACCAGTGTGAATTAGAAAGATATAACACAAAGGGTAGCAGTTTAATCCATGAGAGGCTGAGCCCTTAGCCACTAGCGAATACTGCTGAGCTACTTCAGAGAATACGAATGAACAACAACGTAAATTATGTATTAACTATTGAACTCAATACTCATTACAATATGACCATGTTCCTCAAAAGCACGAGTCTGTAACTTAAAATTACAATTTGAAATAAAACAGAGATCGTCCCTTTTCTCCTACAGTTTACACTTTTATAGTAAAAAAGGGTAAAAGATAAATGTGATCCCTCTGGATCAGGAGATCCTGAGGGATTCACAACTGAATGCTATCTTCTAACATTCTTCTTATTTAACATTGATCCTCCTGATTCATCCTCTAGCCTGACTGCAACCGACACACCTTATTCATCCTTTGTTGGTTTACGTTGTTCCATCTCTAGGGAACAACAACTGTTCCTTTTGTTGTTTTTCTGCATAAAAAGGAATAAGAGTTAGTTACGGTGGCTATTTCTTAATTGAGAGTAGTTCATTCATTTCCTATCATAATCCATCAATATGTTCGCATATCAAGGCACAAAAGAGATAAGAAAAGAGGAAAAAGGCAATGTAATTAAGAGTAAATACATACCCATTACATAACTCAACAGGAAGCAATTCAATGCCTTGGCTGTTTTACAATGAATAAAATTATGGGTACTACCCGAATCAATTAACACTATTACCTTTTTCTTCTTGATATGCCCTTCTATCTTGAGAGTGTGAGGAGTGGTAATTCTTGTCAATGCATTACAAGATATGGTCAGATTCATTTCTTCTTTCTTTGGGATTGGTTCCTGGTGTATATCCTCTTCTTTTGATGTTTCTTGTTCATTTTCTTTCTCCTCTTCCCCGTTTTTATAAATTAATTTCTTCTCAGCACACTTATGACCTTTAGTGTATTTTCTATGACAATTGTAACAAATCCCTTTTTCTTTTTTTCTTCCAATTGTTGTGGTGTCAACCTTGTAGGTGGTGAAAGGCTAGGAGCAACAACACTTCCATCTTTATAGTTGTGAGTGGTAAGCTTCCTTGTTGCCATCATTTTGCTTTCCATTTTTCTTGCCAATCTGTATTCCTTCTCCAATGAATCAAGTTCCCAAAGGAAAACCTCATGTTGGATGTTATCCTTTAAAGTCCCTCTGAACTTATCAATCCTATGATCCTCTGGAATATTTTTTACCCTTATGTTCAATTTTTGGAAGTCCTCAATGTGCTCCATCATTGAGCCCTTTTGTTTGAGATTTATCAATTGGCTAAAAAAGGTGTTGTTTTTTATATCTTCATAATGTGATATCATTTCTTCTATAAAAATTTCCCAAGTGACAATTTGTTTACTAGAGCAAAGTCATCGATACCATACAAAATAATTTGGTTCCAAATATAAAGTTGCAATGCGTACCTTTTGTGTGTTTTTCACATTATGGAGATCAAAATATTTCTCCATCTATAGTATCCATGTTAGGATCCTTACAATCAAACTTCCTCATATCGATCTTTGGAACATGGTGGGTCTTCAATCCAATGATAAATTCTATGAAATCATGATTAACATTTATTTTGTCCTCATCATGATTTTCATTTACTACCCTTTTCACCATTAGTAAGCATTTCTTGTAGCAACTTTGTCAAATCTGTCTTAAAAGCTTCCATGTTGCCTTTAAGTTTTTCTTCTATACCATCCATGTTAGCTTCCACGTCGTTCTTTAAACCATCCATCTTAGCTTCCACATCTTTCTTTAAACCATCCATATTAGCTTCCATGCCATCCATCTTCGCTTCCAAGTTTTTCTTTAAACCATCCATCTTAGATTTTGTTACTTTTTATGAGAGTGAATTTTGTTGCACTTGGTCTCGCAATTTTGATATATCATGTTGCATTTCTTGCTCTTCTTCATGAGTCATGCTAGATCTTTTAGGTTTATTACTAGGTTTTTCCGTTTTCATTTTTCGAGGCATCAATTAATGATAATAAAGTTTCACTATGCCCTTTGAATTCTTTCAAACTAATTTTTCAACCAACTTATGCAAAATTTTAAAAAAACTACACACCTTTTTCACTTTGTAGGAGCTCGATATTGAATCTATTGTATCTCTATAATTTATGATCTCCAAGGTCTCACATTGCGTCATGTGGAAGCCCTATGTGTTATCTTTCCAACCTCGCACTGGAAGGAAGCAGCTTACCTTATCCACTCCGCCTACTTAGGAATAGACTACCTAAGCCTTTAGTAAACCAGACGGCTTTTTACCCTCTTCTTTTATACCTTACCTACTATGCTTACTTTGATTAGATAGAAATAATTTCTTTAAGGTGGGGGGGCCCCTTTCACCTTGAACCTTGGGACTCTCACCTTTAGCCCTGGGATTGACCGGAATAACTCGCTGATTGGGTAGGGCATGGACGGTTATCTTCCTTCTTTATCAGACAAGAGTCAACATAGATCGAGCGGGGTACCGGGGGTGAGGGATGGTCCTAACTTTCTTTCTTTGCATCCATCCAGCTGGCCATCTAATGAAATGTAGTTGAATTCCAGTTGTTTGATCAACATTGGATTCTCTAAGGAAGAGTTATCCCAAATCTCCCATGATGACCTGATTATAGATTGGTTAAGTAGAGTGAACTTGTACAAAGTTCCACGTGTCACTGTTTCAACCTTAGGATCGGAAACTGATACATAGAAAACTAAAGGCCCTCCTCTTTCTGTAACTTTTTACGAAATTTCAATCTGATGCTCATAGAGAAATTTATGATGATTTCCCCAGGTCATGTGTTTGGGATGTAATTTGGGAGTATGCAAAAACCCTAAATGTCTTGGAACATATCTCAAAAAATATAGCGAAAAAAGATCTAAAATTTGGGCTCGAGTTTCATAAAGATTGCAGTTCAAATGGGTTTTACTTTCAGACTCTAAATCTTCGTAGAAAAAATAATTATAGCAAAAATTCCATGATGACCTATTTGTGATGGAATTTTGGAGCTTGCAAAAACCCTAAATTCCTCAGATCATATCTCCAAAAATATAGCGCGGCAAGATTTGAAATTTAGATCTGAGATTCAGAATGATTGCAACTCAAATGGGTTATTGTTTTGGCTTCTGAAAGTTCGTAGAGAAAAAGTTATAGCGAAAATTCCACAATGGCCTGTTTGGAGCAACCAAACCCTAGAATCCAAAGCTCTGATACCAAATGTTATGAAACCAATTCACAAAAAGATAGAAAAGATAGATAAATAACTTAAAAATCAACCTCTTCAAGGGGGAAACCTCCTTTACATTACATAAATGAATAATTATTGGATGATACAAATGACAAGGCCTCCTTTCAATATATAGGAGTCTAAGGGGTCCCAATACAATCAAAGCCTACATAACAATAATATTGTAGGGGCACAATAATAACAATAGTGGGCTTCTATGGGGCATAATAATAACAACATGGGGACTATATGGGCACAATAATACAGTGAGGGGGTTGCACTAATAACAATAAGGGGTTTCACTAGTAATATAGGGAACTAACACGTGTCCTTCACAAAGGAGTGTGTTGTTCACTGTGATCAGGGCCACAGATTCGAAAAACTCCCTTATTGTTACATTTGACATGTCAAATATTAAGAAGAGACTACCTCATCACATGGATTTCCAAATTAAATCTACATATCGAAAGATCAATATCTTTCAAACTATAGTTGATGAGGGAGATTCGACATGTGTCATGTCTATTGCATGTTGTAAAGCTATCAGATATCCTCAATTTGTACCTTCACCTACTCTCTCAACTTCATTTGATAGTCATTCTCATAGGCTGCATGGAATTATTCCAGCCTTTCCCATCTGTGTTAGGGGCAACGTGGTCAATATCAAGGTGGAAATAGTTGATGCAAATTTGGATTATAATCTTCTATTGGGATGAATTTGGATTTATGAAATGGATGCCATTGTATCATCATTGTTTCACATCCTATGCTTTCTCCATGAAGGGAGAATTGTTACTATTGATTAGATGGAGTATTCTCAGAAAGAATCTAATGCATCCCTTGATTCCTCTATTCCCTTGGTGAATAATCACAAGAAACCTGTTGACAATTTAGGAGTCAAAATGTATTCTTCATTGATGGGTACTTTTGATCTTCCTTCTCCAATTGCTCGAATAAATGGCATTTCATTGTCCAAGGCCCCTTCTCGAAGAGAGTTCTTCAAAGCTCATTATTTTTTGGATCCTTGGCCCTTGCCCTCTTCTACAACCACATTAGAAGTAGGGAAAGTGGGTGGAATGGCATATCCTATGTCTGCAACTGAAATTTCTTATCAATTTATAGTTAACACTGCAAATTCTGATCCTACTTCTCTTTCACAGGAGGATTTGGATGGAGATTTGACTCCGGATTGGACTCTTGACTCTACTTCTTCTATGGACTACCTTGATACTATTTTACCATCTAAGGAAGCAATCCTAGAAGAAATTATGGGCATAGACAGACTGTGGGATGATTTTCATCATCGGTCATATTTTCTCCTAGATTTTTGTGAAGTAGAGTCAAGTTTTTCTAGTGCTTCATCAACTCGTGATGTTCACACAATTTTAAACCCTCCAGCACAGGTTTTGTTGAAGGTAACATGTCTATCATTTCATAAACTATTATAGTGAACATATCCAGGAATCCCAATATAATCGAGAATGTTTTCATCAGAGCTGAATGCTTCGCTGAATAAATTCAAATCTATACTAATCTTTTTAAAGAATTATGTGATGAGTTTACTTGGAATTATGAGGAAATGCCTAGAATTGATCCATCAATAATCTAGCATGAGATCAAGACTTACGCAAATGTGAAGCCTATAAGACAAAAGCTTCAGCTGGTAAACCCTAGGAAAGGAGCAGCTATCAAAGCTGAGGTTGAGAAGCTGCTTAAGGTAGGTTTCATATACCTAGTTCCATTGACTGAGTCGGTCTCGAATCTAGTCCCGATTGATAAAAAACAAGGAACGCTCTGTGTACGCATAGACTTTAGGGATTTAAATAAGGCTTGTCATAAAGATAATTTCCCCACACTGTTTATTGATCCGATTATTGATGAATGTGTGCAAAATGAGATTTTTCCCTTCATGAATGGTTTCTAAGGTTATAAATAAATTACTGCCCATCCTGAAGATCAATATAAGAAAACTTTTATTTGCCCCTAGGGTACTTTTGCATACAAAATTATGCCTTTTGGCCTTAAAAATGTTGGAGCTACCCTTTAGCGGGCCATGTCCTATGCTTTCCACAATATGAAACATATCATCGAAGTTTATTTAGAAGACCTAGATGCTCATTCTTGAAAGAGAATTTATCATCCTCATCATCTTTGATTAGTTTTTGAGCGATGTCATTTTTATAAAATCTGGTTGAATCCGAATAAATGCGTTTTTGTTGTCACACTCGGTTGATTATTGAGATTCATAGTATCTACTAAAGGGATTCATGTAGATCCTTTCAAGGTTGAGGTAATACTTCACTTGCCTGCCCCATCTACCATTTTTCAACCTCAAAGCCTCCAAGGAAAAGCCAATTTCTTGACGAGATTTATCGTCAATTATGCTGAGATTACAAAGGGATTCATGTGATTGCTGAAGAAAAGAGTTCCATTTCTATGGAATGATTTTTCTTAGCGCTCATTTGATGCTTTGAAAAAAGAATTGAACTCTGATCCATTACTGAGTCCACCCGATTATAGCGGGGATTTCCTCTTATATCTCGCTATGGCAGAATCAACCATCGGTATGGTTCTAGTTTAGGAAGATGATGCTCTCCATGAGCACGTTGTTAGACAAAAAAATGTCACCACGACTTTTTACAGTTTGTGTGAGTCCATCACCACTCATACATACCTTCTTTGCAAGTCTTAAGCCTCAGCTCTTCATGTCAAGCCTTGAAAATGGGAGAAAGACCTTAAAAATATCTCAAATCCTGGTTTCGCACTTTCTCCTAGCATTGCCTGCGGTGCCGCACCCAATGGTCACATCCCCTGCGAACCTAACCACTCTGTCTGTTAAGTGATGGGTGCGAACCCCTATAAAAGTTAAAAAGGCGTGAGTTCATTCTTAAAAACTCACCTTGGGTCACTTCTGGATGTTTCTAGAAGGAATATTATGCTGGCAAGTTCACTCCACCTTGGTTCATCCATTCCATAACTAAGGGAGCTAACTCCATGATATGAGGTGCTTATCCCATTGAAGGAGGAACTTATTCCTTCAATGGTGGACCTGCAACTTCCTCCATTTACACTATAAATTTAGGCATTGGGTTGGTTGTAGAGTGTTTTTATTTTTCGATCTTTGGAACTCTCACCCAATTTTCTTGACTTGCACTTGATTGGTTCTTATATTACATTAGAATCATCTTGTGTTTGAGAATTCTCTTGCATAGATCACATTTGCATAGTTAAAATTCTCATTTTCAGAATATGAATGAAAAATGTGCATAGATTACATTTGCATACTTTTCAAGTGAATTGTGCATAGATTACAATTGCATAGTTTACATTCTGAAAAATCAATCGTAGATTTAGATAAATTTTATTTTGTTTGAATTTACATATTTTTATGCTTGTTTTAAACACACACAAAAAAAAAAATCTGTTTTGGATTTGATTTGCATTAGTTTTTCTTGATGAAATTAGTGCATTAGAGAATTTGTTATATTTTCTGTTAGTGATCGATTTTTTGCATTGTTGGAAGTGAATGGAAACTTTCTCCTTACTTTAGTTAGGATTCATCGAATTGAAAAGATTACATTATCATATTTGATTGCATTCAGTTTTGGGTTGGG